>JAULCC010241510.1:0-12549 GCA_032358795.1 Nuttallia obscurata | reverse complement strand
AATACTGCGCATGCTTTATATTTCGTCTGCCTCATTTTTTAACTTCACAGATTCACTAAACTTTTGGCTAAACAATTGGCTGAGTGTCAAACAGATTGAGTTCAAATGAGACGCAGAGTTACTCGGCGTCTAATCCAGATCCAAGCCGTGTGTATGTGAATTTAAACTCGGGGTAAGGCTGTGAAAGGGACTTCTTTTGTCATATAACACCCTCTCTACAACAAATAAATTTTCGTTTTCGAAAAACAGTTTGACGCAATATGTTACGTTTTTATGTTTTCTTTACTTGAAATTTTGTAGAAATTGTATTTTAGCATCTATAATCATCAAAACGTATCGGGGTCAAAATACTTGTAATTTTATTAACATACTCCATAGATATAACCAGTGACGTTCAAATGAGGATAAACTAATTGTAATTAGTATATATGATATATATATATGTCCAACCTTCTGTTGGTTTGTGGACACAGGTTCCTCAGTCGAACAAAGTCGCTTCTCATGAAAACACCAATAGAAAGTAAAGAAAGTGGGCAAATATCACAGTAGTATAGCTGTTTAAAATCACCGTGCTGTTTTTCAAACTTTATACGATTATGTAGATGTGTAATGTGATTATTTCGGAGAAAGTGTCCGTATGTCGATAGACCAAAGCTTTTTCAATTGGTAACTGGAAAACGCACATTTCTCTGGTCCGAAAACTTAGAAAAATAAGTAGAGATGGGTAGAAGATGAGCTCTATCAACTTCGAAGGCAACAGGAACACAAAATAATTGAACTCGGTTTTAAAATCGAAAATGACTTAAGAACATTAACCCATGTAGTCATTTGATCAGATCATTGTTCTGCGAATACCGTTATTGGTTCCGTGATCCCATTTTCACAATCCGGCGCTTGAATTGTGAGAAAAGATCTTTTAATGCCGAGCCTTGCAAGCAATATCCAAAAACCCGATGAAATCGTTAGCGATTATTTGAAGAAGAAAAAAACAAGTTTATTTCAATGTCCAATCCTTAAAGCTTAATACATTCGTGTATACATGCTTAAATCAAGACAATCAAATAACGCTTTAAATTCTGAATATCGAGTCTCTAAACACATGTGTCAACAGCTAAAAAGTAATTAAGTCAATCGCAGTCGAAGCCGTGTCGAACAATTAATATGCATTATTTCGTATTCAGATATTTGTTTCAGAAACTGATTAAATAATGAGAAACCAATCACTTTTCTCTATGTTCATGTCAGTCAGTTGTATTATACATACTCAAAGAAATTAGAAACGCAACTAACGTATGTTGTAAATATTGTATTTTATTTTGACATGTTTTGATTAAGCTAGCTTTTAAAAGATATTTTTCCATTGACAAAATGTTCTTGTATGTCTGGTGTATGGACCTTTTTTCTATAAACTGACGATTTCCATGGTTCTCAAAAGTTAAACAAAGATTTAAAATTGATTAAACCTAGTGGAACACTATCATGTTTTAAAGCAGTAATCCACTTTTTCGGAACCTTCCGTAGTCTACAGGCTTTGAACTGTTTGTTTACAAAGTGACAACTTTCAGATTACCTCCCTTTACATTAAATAAGGAGTAAACTTTAGATGGCAGTCTTCGAATCATGTCGGTCGTTTTCAAACACGTTCTGCTTTAATATCATTTACACCGGCATTGTCTCTGTGGTTTCGATCTTCACTACTTTTTCAAGCCACTGATATAGACTTCATATGTACTCATAGTTGGATTCTATGTTAAACCTATGGGATTTGAGCTGCGCTTCTTATTTTCGTTAGTATAGGTTAGGAATACATTCCTTTGTTGAATTGAAACAAATTGCAAACTTCAACTGATATACCTCACCAGAAACAGTACATACAAGTCATTTTCTAAGATACATCTGAATTGCATTTCCTTTATCCATTTTGGAAAGTGTGTACAGTATTCGTTTGCAAGCAATGCTTTAGATATGGAATTTTACGGTAACATATAGCTTTATAAAGATTCAAACGACTTGTAGATAATGGGCGTGTTCTACGACAGACTGTCATAATGGGCGTGTTCTACGGCAGACTATGATCGCTGTTTTCTAAATATTCCTAGTCGAAGCAGAACTTTAAGGCAACGGACATACACCATCTTATAATTAAATGAACAGTTCAACATTGTTACGTTTAATGTATCATCTGACTAAGTTAACACTTTGTTGGACGTTCTGTTCAAACAGAGTTACAGACAGCAAATCTAACATATAGAATTCAGCAGACAGCTCGAAGTAAAATGTCGTCAGCAAAGGCAAGAAATATTTTTTCAACGAATACGACTGACTTACAAACATTTACTTAATCAACGCGTAAATACACATGTTTACTATACTGCACTGCAGTAAAACCACGTATGTTCTCAAGTATGTATAGAAACGCAACAACCTGGTCTAACTCATAGATTATGTTCCATGTGGTCCAACAATGAGATTATAATAACCAAGGGAATACACCAATATTTACATGATGCTATTATGGACTCATTCAGTGAATTGGCTTCATCAGTCGTTGGCCAATAATGCTCAAAATCCTCAGAATTATTGAATTACAAGAATAATGAAGCAATTCCCTGCTGACCATAATAATAGAATTAGAAACAACTTAGAACTATATGTTTATTTTCATAGGTTGCTGTGCTCTAGGGTTGTATTTATTTACGAATGTCTTCTTTAATAATTGGTTTAAAACAAGCCTAATAAGCTAATACATCTTATTTATATAAAAAAAACATTTAAAAAATCGACCCCCTATTCGCATTTTAATGTATCGGTACTACAAGATCTATCTCGACAAATCGTTCACAATTAACTAAGTAGCTACAAAGTAGGACAGGGATAAGATATACGTTACGAAATAGTTTATAGGTATTGTGTTTTAAAGATATTGCATCGATATTGCACCAACTTACGAGGGAAATGTTTCAGCGGACTTATACAATGTAGCGTAACAGTAAGTTTTGTGAAGTTATAGTTATGTGAAAATAATAACGGGTTACTGAGATAACCGTTGAACACAATTGTCTGAGTGATATACACTTTAATTACATGTAGATCACATTACCTTGTAAAGTAGTCATCCATATTAAATCCACTGAACATTGTACACATGTAGATGATGAACTGTGTATTACTTTAAATGGATATTTTAAGGGATTTAATCGCCAAACATACGATAGGAACTCAACGACAAAAGGCTTAATTATTCAACAATTTGAAGAAGTTTTAAACAAAAGTTTACTATACAATAACAAAAAAACGTGATACGGTGATGAAAGCCTTGGACGATCATGTCACTTGAATTTGAACTAAAGACAACGCCACCATAAGAAAGCAGTATATGAATATTTATACACGCCATGGGAGCGAGGGATATTGACTATCTTTACTCTCATTTGAACCTTACCCATCCTAACAAAAACCTACGACGCATCGTGAAATATGATACTAATATATGATGATAACAAACTTTTGATTTACAACAGACCAAGGCAAACGAATCTGTTGTTAAAGGACAATAAATAACGTCAATGTCGACATATATCAAAGGAACACTGCGCAACGTCAATAAATTAATGGTAGAAATACTTTGCTATTAACGGGATGAAATATGGCTTGTCACTGCCAAAGATTTGACTGCTGATTCTGACCCTTGACGCCAAGCTAATTGGATAATTGTTGTTGTAGGAAATACTGTTTGTAAAGAATCCAGCAGCATTTTGAATGCACAGTGTTCCGTACTTTGTATCGAAACTAGAGAGTATGGTTTTCTAATTCCCATTAGGGTTAGTCATATGATCTCAAACCATGAGATCACTATTGCCCTTTCAGTGGAATATTTACCGTAATTGCTCATGTTCTACTCATGAGACGTTTCAAATGGCAGATTAACGTGTCATTTGATATAGATGATGTATACTTATTAGTAATTTCCGATACAAATTCGTCTCACCAGAAAATATATAAAATGAAACATTAAGAATCATACGTCATCTTTTAATATACTTTCATCGCCTGCAATTTGAAATGAATCGCATATAGAAGATATTACATGCGTATTAATTCAATATAATATTTATGAACGAGTTTACTAAATTTTGATTTTTAGTCAACGAGTTTCATAAAATGATATTAAATAAACACGAATGTGTGGTTCTATTGATCACATAAAGAGAAATTTTAAGACAATTCACAACTTAACACAAGAGCCAATACCTCCCCTGTACATGTTTTACCGTTCAAAGCGGGAATGAGACCGCGGCGTCATAAAAACGCCCTAATGAAAATGTCGTCATATACAACGTCAGCAGACGGTACCTTGCTATTCAATTAAGCGCGCATATCAACTGATTTCAAGTTATATTCATGTAACTTGTTACATAATTATGATATCTATGTCACTGCTTTATGTCACTTCCAGAAGCCAATTTATGTGATATAAAGTTATATTTACTTCACGTTGTCCGCTAAGCAGATGACTTTAACTCTTTCGCCGCCAAAGACGACTCTGTGATAGTTTTGCAAACAGTTCGAATCCCGTTGAAACGCCAAAGTTCAAGAAATATCCAATTTGAAACGGACTACAATTTATGCTGACAAAAATTATTTGGCACCGAAATGGTTATTAATGTCATAACCTATCGTTGATATTTAAAGAACAAAATAAACTTCAACCAAAACTAAGTCTAAGAAATTACCTTGATATCAATCTTATATTAACTGATCAGAATATTTAGCATTACCTTGCATGATGATGGACCTTAGGTATTCGCGCTGATGCAGTACATCAATATATTCAATTAACGTCTGGGTTTTGCATCTACACCCAAAATGATACGAAATGTCGCAGATATTCTAATGTGTTCATGCATACGAAACGTTTTGATGATATATGTTTTTAAATTAATTACTAGCTGGTCTGTTTTCATGTGGCCTTTTCACTTTCAGAAATAATTATTTGAGTTTTCTATTTCCAATGTGTGCAAACCAAAAGTTTGATTTGAGCTAAAACAGTAAATATCATGGTAAACAGACACGTGCAATGGTGGTAACCTTATGGCTTTAAAACATAAAATAAAATGTGTTATCATTAAATACAATTGTTTGCTTCAAGAATCTAACAGAAATATATAAAAAACGTTAGAGCAAATGTCCAGATATTAAAAATCCCCTTCTGCGACATGCAGTCAATTGAGTAATTGCCTTTGAAGATTGAGTTCAGATTCTGCTGTGAACATAGAAAAAGCTGAACTGCGATGTCAAACTATTGCATGTCAAAGGAAAAATTGTATTAAAAATAACCTTAAGGAACTATATAATGTTTACTTCATTATTAAACCCGTAGTCAGCAAATGTCCTAAATCACAATTGGAGATGTGCATGAAGTACAAGACATGAAGTCGACATGTTATTCATATACGCTAATTACATAGATCGTAGATGAGCGTGTTTCTGGTTTGAAATAAGAGATGCGAAGAAAAGTAAATGTCGAACTAAATTCTGAAATACGTATCGGAGTGACTGTTGAAATGTATATGACCCCTTGCAGATCTCGTCCCCTTATGATTTACACTTAATTACTAATGTTGTTTTTTTACGTTAGAATGTCATACACTTATAGGAATGTTGTCAAATGAAAAATCGTTGAATCACTTTTTTGAAAAATCGTATATCAAAGGTGTACAGTTGGTGAAATATTACTTGACTATTTACACTTTAAATAGTTGCGGATGAACAAATTACAAGAATAGGAACAGATATGTCGTATGATGACATTAAAAAGTGGTGTTGAAGACAAAGGCATTAAAAACTATCATACCTCTATTCTTGCCGTGAGGTGCTTCGTCACTTTAGCATCACAATATGTAATATTTTCGTTTACCAGGTTCCAACCACATTATCCCTGCAAACAGAAAAAATAAACCATTATATGCCACTATAATAAGGTGTCAGACATGGAACTGTCAGAACAAAATTATAAAAAAGGTATGCATGCGAGAAAGGCACTGGCCAAAAATGACGGCGATAAAGGTGGCAATTTGTGTGGGCGTACATTGCGTATCTAACATTACGTACAAAGACTGTCATTTCTTCGAAAGGGGTTTTGTTTTTCTAAGACAGCTTAAACCTAGTAAAGATGGCTCAAAATACTGAACTAACTCAGTAGGTTATGTCATAACAGCAGCGTTGAGACAATATAAAACAAGACGAGTATATAGTGTTTTAGTAATACAGCTACGATAAAATATTATGATTGCATAATGAAAGATAGAGAAAGAGAGACACAGAGATGGAGAGAAACTAAATGGCAAATATATAAATAAGGAAACGAGAGGGGAAAAGTGAGACTGTTTTAAAACATGACTAACACAATATATGCATTAAGTATTTTGCCTTAAACAGTGTTTATTCTTTGAATAACACCCAACTAGCATCACACCTCAAATACAAAACTGTTCTGAAAGAAAGGAACAATTCTATTTCATTAGTGTGTACCCGAATTATTTGCATTTTTATACTTTATACGAAGGTCTGATGTAAAAACGTATTTGTTGGAACATTAGTTTCGTAATGCATACATAATTATACACTAATGGTAGTAAATAGACATAAGAGTATAAGAATGATATACATATTTAAAACATCCAATTATCACACAAAAGGTTATGATGTCAGTAAGCCCCTGTCTACTAGAGCAACACAAATGTAAACATGTAAGTATGTCCAGTTACTTTAGATAGACTTAATATGTTGTAAGTTTAGATAAACCCTAGAAACACTACCTTGTTCTCACTAAAGATAAATGAATGTCTCAGAAATCCTCTGTTTACCTTACAAGCATGTATTATACATGTATAACGAACTAAATATCATACAATTGAATAATTATATATTTGAAAACTGTTTAACCTCCGAAGTTTTAATTGTAAATTTGTGGCTGGAACTCAACTTTTTCTCGAATTTTGAAAGCTACGTTCGTTAATGATGAGAAGGTGTTACGCAAAGGATAAAACAACCCACATGTTGTGTCTAAATCAATGACGAAGTTCCAGTTTAAGAACCAAATCCAATACCAGGGAACTAAATTCTATGGCATCGCCATGAATGGGTGTTAAATGACAAACTTATTGCATAATTTAGCATTAACATCATAAATCAACATTGAAATTATAACAAAAATAACTGTAGTGTTAAAAACTCTTAAAGCTCCAAGATTGTTTCGTGTTGACTGAGATGGAATATGTAGGTTGTTTTGCACGAGTGAGTAGAAATCTTATAATCTTGTACTTTTCCATGGTCTCGTATACTTCCAAAACGTCAAACCAATCGTTCCTAGTTATTAGAATGTATGAGTAAAAGTCAGAACTGTATATTGGCGATAAGTTTGTAACAAATTCGTTTTTGATTTCTTCTGGGATTCTGTGATATTGATTAAACACAGTTAAGGTGGAAGGGAAGTATCAGTTATCTACCATAGTTTTCTGAATGCCGGAATTAATGCGTTCCTTTAGTCGTCGACGTAATTGTTTTCCGATAAATTCACATGAATAAAGCCTTTTAACTAACGCATACATGTTTTTATGATAGACTACAGTGGTTGAGTCACTGTATTTTTAAACGAAGATTTTTCATTGACTGTTTTTCTGCCTTTGAATTGTTATTTATATTAGATTTTGTTACTTGAAGTAAGTCATGTTTACTGCAGAATATGTACAGAATAGTATGAAGTGTTGAATAAAGGGAACGTTTATCATGCGAGGCGTATTCCACGAATTTAATATAGAGAAAAATAGGGGTGTGCGATATATAGAATGAGCTCATTCGGCCCGAGGAGAAACCATTGAGGTTCAGTTCTCTGTCGAGCTAGATAAACATGTCACATCTTTGGCACGCACCTTTTGTTCGATTTTCCCTCGACATGTTATTTTTCTGTTTATTAAAGTCTCTTTTTTTGCAACGATTCTCAAAACTGCCCCAATTCATTATACTCAAAACACAGACGCTCCCCGTTCCCAAATGTCGCATTCAATTGCGAGAAAAGGTATGAAATGAGAAATGCAGAAGTTAAATAAAGGCATTAAAATAAAAACTCCCTCCCCTTATGTAAGATATATTAAACAGCTGTATGCTACTAGTAAACATTTCGCGCTGTAGCACAGTGGTTAATATAAGCAATTTGTCAGCACCGGCGTATGTTCAATTCCCCGCTGAAGCATGTTTTAGATTATATTTCTACTTTTGCGATCTGTAAAAAAAACCAAATACAGTGACCTAGAAATGTCAATCTTCAAATAGTGACGTCACAAACAGAAACTGTGTGATAAATTTATTCCACGATCGTGCCATAAAGCAGTTTGTTTAAATTATATATAGAATTATATAAAATATAAAATTATATATATATTTCCTGATCATGTTGCGTTTTTATGAAGGCTATGATAAGTGCAATGAACAGTCAAACACATAGTTAAAACGACCTTTCAATAAACATATTGCTCTACAAATATTAAACCCCGCAATTAATCAGCTCAAAATAATCAATTAATATTACACGTTTGCTGGTGTTGATTGGTGAAATATAAAACAAACTTTTTAACGGACAAATTTTCAAATGTATTTGATTCAGGTAACGTTAGTTATTTACTAACCACATTCTGTGCGTTTTAATAAGTCCTTGATTAAGTTTAAAACAGATGAAAGTAAACAAGTGTCAAATACATGTACTTTTATCAGCACGTGCAAATTGTTATGGTTCTTGCGTTAGCCTTAAAAGTCAGAGTAAATAAACTTCTGCTTTCATCTCTGATTTTTTTCCTCTATCTACAGATGACATTTCGAGATTAGGAAAGGAGGGAAAAGTCGGTCCTAAATACGTCAATAAATGTAGAATATAATTAACAAATAATGTGTCATTTATGCGTTTAACAAATGTCAACGCTTTAAAGTCATTTTTGGATTACTTAATGTGTTGTTGTTGATCAAAATACGGTATGCAAATAATCGCATGTTGAATTCCGATTATTCCCGTACATCTAAATCAGATAAAAACATTTAAGTTCACGAAATGCATATCAATGAAAGTTAATGAGATACTTTGAAGCTGCAGGCTTAGATATTTAATCAATGCTTTGTGAATAATTGTTTTAAGCAAAAGCGTAATTTCTCTAAAGATGCTGCAGCTATTTCCGTCTAGCAGCAAATATTTGGAACAACATTCAAATGTTTCGATGTTTGTTTGCTGACGGCAACATCACTTCTATTTGTCCTATGTACAACACACTTAGATGAAATTATTTCCTAGAGGTATAGTATCTGAATACACCGGCCACAGGCCAGTAGCTTGGGTATTTGCGTACAGATGTTGTATGTCTGAGTCAGTGAATCATTGGTTATAACAGTCGTTGATCCTAACCTATCCCAAAAACAAGCGTATTCTGTATGTTTCTGTATCTAACATGCATGGGGTGTTTAATGCAAGATGCCGATGAAGGACGTGAATAAAACCACTAACACGATCATAGGAAACTAATTATAGGAAACTAATAATAATGGCTTTATTGCTGTAGATTCCGTTTCTTTATTCCGACATACATGTATCTGAAACTACAAATGGCGTTTATTTCTCCAGATTTAACGGCGCTCTGAATTCAAAGAGTATGTACCCGAATTATAACTTATAGGTATTCACATGCGTAGCGATGTCGTAAATCCTGGATACCTAAGTTATTCAGAGCATTATACGTTTACATGACTTTAACTTTATGTATAAGCTGCACCATGTATTTAACGTAAGTTTACTAGAAATAAAAACCAGAATACAAATAGTGTAGTGTAAATGTATGTTTGTTCCGTATTGTCTATGTTCAGTGTAGTTATTAGAAACGTAAATACTGTCTTTAGGAAAGGCGATTATTACCACTGGAATTATTGCAGTTTATTTTATAGAATTGTTGGTACGTGTTTGAAACCATGCTGTTAGAGACATCTTATTAGGAATGGATAGTTTTGACCAGTTATCAGTTTTAGATTTAATTTCAAATTCGGTATGTGTGCCGGTTTATTTGCTGAGTTTAATAACAGACTGGACTCGAAATCGAGAATAATATTAAGTTTATATATGTGTCCGCCTGAGACATGTTTATCTTTCGACTTAAAGATCATTCGACTCTCTGAGCCAATGAATGCAGGGATTTTGGAATTTTCGACTCACTTATTCGCATTAAAGTAGCAAACGGCCAGATTTACGTCACTTTAAGGTTCGACTTTGAGCGTTATATAAATACGGAGCCGTACGCTCCTCCCATTCACCTTTGCCACCTCATCATACGTCACCGCGCTCTTCTCACATGCAGGCCACATGGTACCTACATATTTACTCGTTGACGGGAAACTTACTACAGTATCCAAATATTGACTTGTTTACTATGGAATAGGAAACAGGGGATGCAGGGTGGAATTAAGCCATGTCGTTGGAGGTGTGGTCTGTTTGATCTATAAGTCAGATATAGTTTATTTATTGAAACTTTAATGGAATTTATATCTCCACTTCGCTCCCTTCGGTCGCTCGTTTCCATATAAATTCCATTAAAATTTAAAACAATAAACTATATCTAATACGTGTGTATCAAATTGCTAATTGCTTTCTGGTATATGTGTAAATATTAGCATGAAAGTTTTCATAACGGTGAGATATATTCATTATAGATCTATATTAACTGTACAAAGTATTCAGTAACAAATATCCAGCTGGCTTTTAAAGTTGTCATCCAGACAGTCACATCAGATAACACTGATATAAAGCTTTCCTTTTAAATCGTGAGATATTCCATATTTAGTCTGGAAAATGTCACAGTTTAAATAACTCAATACAATGATAAATACGGAATATGCTTTTGATTATGCTTTATTCAATAAGAAATGAACTGAATATGTAAGGCATTTCTCGAGTATCCTGTCAAAAAAAAGTGTACATATATAACTAAATAACCCAAATCTGATTCAAACTTTTTTTTCTGTGATAATAATGCATTTATGTTTCAAATATGTACAAGTTTACAACTAGCCCAGTATTTTATAACTTACAATGTTCGTTTTGCATCGGTTTGAAAAAAAGAAAGAAGTGTGATCTAGCCATTTTGGAAGTTTTTACATAGGTGTGTATTTTGCTTAAAATAGATTTGGAATTTTGCTCCTATTTTCTTTAACAGTGAAAACATTCATTTGCAGAAACCCTTCATTGTAAACTTTAACGGATGTCAGCATTGACGTTTCGTAGCACGTTATAAAAATTATCACATAAACGTGCAGACATTGCCTTGTCGTAAATATTGTATCGGCCATGCTTAACATATGCACATGTATCACATAAATTGGCTTCTGTGAGTGAAAAAAAGCAGTGACATAAAATCATTGTGTAACTAAAATTACATAAATATAATAGAAACCGGTAAATCAACACGTTCATAAGTCTAATGAGGTACCATCTGCTGACGTTGTATATGATGTCATTACTGTCAGGTCATTTTTATGACGTCGCTTTCTATTTCCCGCTTTTAACGGCAAAACATATACAGCGAAAGTTGTATCTATGTGTATAATTGTAACTATCTAAACTTCCTCTTTATGTGATAAATAGAATCTTACATTCGTGTTTATTTAATATCGTTTTTGTGATATTGAATAAAGAATCATGTAAGATTCTCTATATAATGTATCTATAGATATAAAACTTTTGATACACGAATTGGTAAGTACTTACTGCAAACGTGTGTACGCACGAGGATTAAAACATTTATCATCCACTATAATAACATTTTGCATTGTGTCAGCTTATTCATAGTAATAATTCTACGTTTATGAGATAAGTGTACTTCTAAACACTCAAACTTAGATAATATACATAAAAACCTTTCTAATATAAATGTACTGGATACATCGTAGATGTACTATAATGTCAATGTGTTTCTGACTTAATTGAACTCGCTTTTGATACATGTCCTAATCAGTAACGCTGCCATGTTAATATGTTTTCCCCATAAGGAGAGGCTTTGAATAATGATGTAATAACTTTTATCCAACTCTGCTGTAGATCTACAAATTGGCAATAAAAAAGTTTTAAACCAAAATTAAAACATTTTTGTCTTTAGTATTACTGGAAGAAATAAAACAGAACCTTTATATCCCATACGTGAGCACAAACTGTCTTGACGCGCCACCTAATATTGTGTATTAATTTACTTTTATTTGCTAATTTAGTTTTCAGATAGACGTGTTTGATTACTTCATCTCTCGAGGTTTGTTACTAACTGTAAATGCAGTAAACCAATAGCCGTGCGGGAAGGGTTCTAGTTGTTTTGTAATGAGAGTATTTTACACCTACGTTTTTCCATGCAGCACAGGCATGCTGAAACAATTTAGAACAGTACCCCCACGCTAATGTGTGGAAGTGTGTTCACTTTATAGTCAAATTTAAGTAAACGGAAACAAAAGAGAATTGCATTCAAATTGATATAT
>JAULCC010241399.1:0-12550 GCA_032358795.1 Nuttallia obscurata | reverse complement strand
GCGATATTTGCTGTTCAAAATAGGCTCACAAAACACTTATCTTATGCATTTTATGTGGTCAAACAACTTTTTACCTACTTATATAAGCCTTCATGACCCAAAGAGGAATTTCATATTTTTTGCTCAGATGCGCCAGGTATATCTTTAAGAATAATGATGCAGACCTAAAACTTCGTCGACAGAAATTTGTCTTCCAATGTTGATGCAGCAGCAGCAGCTTGTAGTCAGGGCTCAGTGTACGCGGTGGAGAGGGCCTTTCCCATGACCTTCATTTGTTTGACACCAAGTACAGGTTCTAAGTAGGAAACGGACTCGAAAATGTTTCTACAAGGCATAGGCTTTCAAAACAATCGAGCTTACGTAAACAAGTTTAAACAAAACTATGAAGACAATCGTAAATACAGGGGTGGAGTGATGGTCCTTTGTTACGCACCGAACTACTAATCCAGAGGTCCGGGGTTCAAATCCCGGGCTAGCTTAAAATTTCAGATCATCATTCGACTGTCGTCTCCTACCTCTACGAGACTATGGAAAAAAAAACAACAACAGAAAAACCTGTTTGTGCAGCTTGGCTTACGTGTCCGTTAAGAGTAATCAGTAGCCTGATATGACTTAATTGTGACACGGTTTGTTAATTATGCGTCCGACCACTGCCAAGACTAAAGAAATAGAGTAGATTCCACAATAGCGGCTAGAAACAGTTCAAAACGAAAGTGTGCGAGTACTTTGAAGCTACCTGCAGTCCCCTGCCGAAGCATCTGTCGAAAGCAACAGGGAACCATGAATAGGAGGGACAACTCATGAGACAACTGTGGAAAACGGAAACTGGAATACCGCGATGGTCATGAGTTGAGCTCGATAGAAAGCGTCGAGCCAGCGGTTTTGATCGTGGGATACGGACAAAATATCGGACATGGATGGCGAATCAGACATATGAAAAATAACAGTAAGAAATAAACTACGTAGTTCTCATTACATTACTTGCGATAAACGGGTAGATCTACTGGTTAACAGAATTAACACCTTCACTGCCTTACCCCGAGTTTTAATTCATATGCAAACAGATTGAATCCAGATGAGACGCGAATAACTCATCTGGATCCAAGCTGTTTAATACTCAGCCAATTGTTTTGCTAAAAGTTTAGAGAATCTGAGAAGTTAAACAATGAGGCAGACGAAATATTGCGCATGCGTGGTATTGCTCCCGGCAATGAAGGGGTTAATAACCGCTAAAACTTGAAGATCTCGCGAAGGTCCCAAAAACCAACTATAAACAGCACTATAAGATGTTAAGGACAACGATGGGGACCTTAAACTGTGACGTCAGAAAATCTTCTTGTAATGTTGATGCAACAGCCGCAGCAGCTTGTAGTCAAATAAGCATACACGTATAAGAGGGTAAACACAAATAAGTACACATAGCACCAACTCAGACCATCTAAGAAGATTGTAAAAACTTTTTGTAAATAAATGTATACCTAATTATTATTTCGAAATAAGACAGGAATATTTGAGAATGAAAATGGTTTTATTGATAAGACACGCGATAAGGAGAATGCATATGCTTTTAGGTTGGTTTAAACATAATTTTATTTCGATATTATACATAAATATTATTAACACGACGTTTCAGGTTAGGATAAGGGCAGACGCATATTGTGTTCGTTACCTTATTTGTTTTGAGATCAAAGCGACAGTGTTCATCAATTTCGTTTTTATGGCAGTTACCATTATGGCATTCATGAGTTATTAAGTATGTCCTTGTTATGATTCTGACTTTATTTTCTTTATAAATGGCTTTCCCTCTTTTGGGTTCAGGATTTAGGGTAAGCATAATGACTGATTTGTCGGTGTCAGGATAAAGTGGCCGGCCCAACGTGTATCAGTGCTATACACTGGTCACGTAAAAGAACCAGAGAGCTCTACAGAAACGTTATCTGTATCCGCTTCCCTCTCTTTGGGCGTTAACAAGCCTGAATTGACAGAAGGTGATTACAATGATATAATCAAACAAACAAACATTGTTATTAAAGTGTCAATTCAACATGAATTATCTTTCTGCGTGTAAACAACTCAAAACATCAAACATTTGAAAGATAAAGATTTGTACTGACTTTCTTGACATATGAAGACCTAGACAGAAAATGAGTGTATGGGATATATATAGAGTAAACGAGCTTCTGTTTTTCAAAGAGATGCTTTATTTCAAACAGAACTATATTTAATTATATCTTAAAATTCAACACCAATTTCAGGAAGATAGAAAAAACATAAACAATTTCCATAACCAACTGAAAAAATAAAAAACAATATTGAATCAAATAAAGCTAATATAAAACTAGAGCACATCTCATTCAAACTTTCAAATATACTCTTAATCATCTGGAAACAGCTTTAAATGCACTTAAGACCTGCAGATCTGCTTTGTGGCAGCGCCTTGTTTATAGAATGGCTCACGTTTTTTTATTTAAACAATGAAATGGCCTTTATCCTTCTGACTATTCATCGCTGACAATTTTTGGCCAATCATAAAGCAACAATTTCTTTGGCAGATAAATTTTCTAAACACTACATACACATTCATTAATCAATGTTCTGCAACATCTGGTCTGTAATGTTTATCAGATTTATCTAAGATCTCTATGGTTTGAGGTGAACATTCTAAACACACATATCACTGAAACATACTTAAAAAGTATAGAAGTAGTAAATTCGCTTACACATGCTACAGTTAGTAATCATTTTATTCAAGTTTGGCACTTAACAATATTAGCTTATTAGTTATAGATCTACTGGTTGTTTCTACAACATTCATATGTGCATGTTTCACTTGAATTGAAAAACAGTTAACCTTAATCTCATCGCCTGAATTTGTGTCGAACAGATATATTTTGTTTTCCAAAGAGATGTTTTATTTCATTCAGACAGAACGACAGAACTATATTTAATTGTATTTAACCAATCAATACCAGTTTCAATGATAGAAAAGTTAAAAATAAAGAACTTCTATACCCTTTAAATTATTAAAAACATTAAATCAAATAAAGCAAAAATAAAATACAAAGAAATCTTATTCAAATTTCCTATTAACTCCTAATCAACTGCAATTCCTCTTTCGATTCACTTACTTTAGACCTACATCTGTGTTGTGAGGTCACCTTGTTTATAAATAGGCTAACATCTTTATATATAGAAATGCGCATTGACCTACTAATTATTCTTCGCTTACCACTTCGTCAATCATAAAGCATTACTTTTCTTTGGCAGATAACATTTGTAAGATCTTCAGACACATACATGAAGCATGATCTGCAGCATCTGGTCTGTAATGTTTATCAGATTTCTCCAAAGTCTCTATGGTAAGAGGTTAATATTTTAAACACTTATCATTATATCTTTGTAACTGTTAGCCTACCTGTGAATACTTTAGAGTTGGTCATTATTTGTCTCCATCTCCCTTTTGTTTTTATTGCTTTACCGTCATTTGAAAACATCACTGTGTTTTTCTTCTCAAAATATCACAGTAAATGCACAGCGTATGACATTTTAGTATCACAGTCAAATAGCAATTACAACTATCAAGTAAAAAATGCTGAAAATGAGCTCTTTTTCAAAACCGAAAAAACCTACAGATTCGATTTCATCAACTTATTATCACATGTCCAGTCTTCTATATGATAAAAAATACAATAACATTGGAAAACACTATAAATGTAGTGAAATATCCAATACATACTTAAGTTACATGTAGCAATCTATTCTTGTTATTTTTACAATTGTCAGTTACTTTGATATATCAATAATTCACTGTTTGTTTGTTTTTTCTCAAAATAGCACAGTAAATGCACGGAGCAGGACATTTAAGTATCACAGTCATATAGCAATTAAAACCGTCCTGTATGAACAACCGAAAATAGGCTCTTTTTCAAAAAGAAAATTCCTACAGATAGGATTTCATCAACTTATTATCACATTTTCAGTCTTCGATATTATCAAAAGTACAGTAACATCGTAACATCGGAAAGCACTATTAATGTAGAAAAATCTTTAATACATACTTAAGTTAGCAATCTATTCTTGCATCTTACGAATCAACACCAATTTCAATGATATAAAAGATTAACATTAAAAACTTCTATAACCCTTTAAATTAAAAACAAAACATTAAAACAAACGAAGCGAAAATAACTTATTAAGAAATCTCATTCAAACTTTCCAATTAACTCCTAATCAACTGCAATTCTGCTTTTAATACACTTACTTTAGACCTGCATCAATCTTGTGAGGTCACCTTGTTTTTAAATAGGCTTACATCTTTATTAATAGAAATACGCTTTGACCTATTGAATATTCTTCTCTTTCCATTTAGTCACTCATAAAGCAATATCTTCCTTTGGCAGATAAATTTCCAATTTAAAACGCTGCAGAAACATACATTAAGAAATTATCTACAGCACCTGGTCTGTAATGTTTATCAGATTTCTACAAAGTCTCTATGGTTAGAGGTTAATATTTTAAACACTTTCATTTAATCTTTGTAACTGTTAGCCTACATGCGATTACTTTAGATTAGTTGGTCATTATTTGTTTCATTCTGCCTTTCATTTTTATTGTTAAACCGTCATTTGAAAACACCACTGAACTTTTCTTATTCGAATTATCACAGTAAATGCACAGCGCAGGACATTTTAGTATTACAGTCATATAGCAATGAAAACCGTCTAGTAAAAAAGCTGAAAAAAGCTCCTTCTCAAAAATAAAAAAATCCTACAGATTCGATTTCATCAATTTATTATCACATGTCCAGTCTGCTATATAATCAAAAATAAAATAACATTGTAACATCGGAAAACACTATAATATAAATGTAGTAAAGTCTCCAATACATACTTAAGTTAGTAATCTTTTCTTTTTATTTTACATTGTCAGATACACTATTATATCAATAATTCACTGTTTGTTTTTTTCTTTCTCAAAATATCACAGTTAATGCACAGAGCAGGACATTTTAGTATCACAGTCATATAGCAATAAAAAACAGTCTAGTACAAAAATTGAACAAGCTCCTTCTCAAAAGCAACAAATTCCTACAGATTTGTTTTCTTAACTTATTATCACATGTCCAGTTTTCTATATAATCAAAAGTACAATAACATTGTAACATCGGGAAACACTATAAAGGTAGTAAAGTCTCCAATACATACTAAAGTTAGTAATCTATTCTTGTTAATTTACATTTGTCAGATACACTGATATATCAATAATTCACTGTTTATTGTTTTTCTTTCTCAAAATATCACAGTTAATGCACAGAGCAGGACATTTTAGTATCACAGTCATATAGTAATTAAAACAGTCTAGTGTAAAAGCTGTAAAAAGCTCCTTCTCAAAAGCAACAAAATCCTACAGATTCGATTTCATCAACTTTTTATCACATGTCCAGTCTTCTATATAATCAAAAATACAATAACATTGTAACATCGGAAAACACTATAAATGTAGTAAAGTCTCCAATACATACTGAAGTTTGTAATCTATTCTTGTTATTTTACAATTGTCAGATATACTGATATACAATGTATCAATAATTCACTGTTTGTTGTTTTTCTTTCTCAAAATATCACAGTAAATGCACAGAGCAGGGCATTGTAGTATCACAGTCATATAGCAATTAAAACAGTCTAGTAAAAAAGTTGAACAAGCTCCTTCTCAAAAGCAAAAAGAATCCTACAGATTTGATTTCATCAACTTATTATCACATGTCCAATCTTCTATATAATCAAACTTACAATAACTATTACATTGTCAGATACACTGATATATCAGTAATTCACTGTTTGTTTTTTTCCTTCTCAAAACATCACAATTGATGCATAAAGAAGAACATTTTAGTATCACTGTCATATAGCAAATAAAGTCGTCCAGAAAAAAAACACACCTGAAATAAGCTCTTTTTCAAAACCGAAAAATCCTACAGATTGGATTTCATCAACTTATTATCACATTTTCAGTCTTTTATATAATCAAAAGTACAATAACATTGTATCATCGGAAAACACTATAAATGTAGTAAAATCTCCAATACATAATTAAGTTATTAATCTATTCTTGTTAATTTAGAAATGTCAGATACACATATATATATAAATAATTCAATTACGTACGATGAACGTCTTTTCCAGTCAAGTGTGGTACTTAACAGAATGAACTTATTGGTTACACTGGTTAATCTAGATAAAAATTTCATATGTGCATTGTTTACTTGATCTTAATAACATCACACCTTGATCATATCTTCTGATGTATTTGGAGTTTCAGCATTAGACAGATATCACCCATTTTGTAAACTTGTTTCATCGGATTAAGTTTTCTCAAATAAATTACATCTAAGGACAAAATTGGTTTGCAAATCAAAGTGTTATTTGTAAACATTGAATACATTGTCTGATTAGATCTGCCTTGCTGTTTTAGTTAGTGTAAACATTTTTAACACGAATATACACCATGTTACTTTAATTGAATGCATAGTAAATAGAAAAGGGAAGCTTAAGCGTGTCACTAGGTTTAAGCAATGTATCTTTCAGTAAACTTGCATAATTTTAGTATCCACAAGTATATATAATAGTTGTGTAATCAGAAAATGCTTATCATCAGTAATATCCCTTAATGCTGTCGTATGCTTCTATCCAGCCACTGTTTTAAAGTGAAATATCTATTTAATATCCATTGTTTGAATTTACAGGCGAAACTGAAATGGTAATACCACGAGTGCTTGTGAAGGAATCCTCTTTGAAGTAAGAAATCTCTGCAGGGTTAAATTTACTCTTTGCGCTTTGGTCATGCAGTATGTTGTTTGAATCATAAGAACCTGAAAAACAAAACGAAGTTACCTTAATATAGCCTTAACTGATATACTATAATAAAATGTCTATGAGATGATCCTTTAAACCAGTCGTAGTAGAGTCTACTGATTAATGAATGAAATATGCCCCAGAAATATTGCATTACATATTTTGTTAATATCAAATTAAAAGCACTATTGGTACACAGTTATTAAAGTGTGGAGGTCACTTTCATATCTATGAACATGTGCTGGTTACATTCACATCTATGATTTTGTGTTAGACGTGTCCATGTTTATGATGGTGCGGTTTTAACACTCATATTGATTCTATCGTAGTGATCAAATTCACATTTACTATTTTATGGTGATCACATTCATATTTATAATGTTTTGTTGGTCACATTTACAACTATTTTTTTTGTGGAGGACACAATCTCATCAATAATGTTGGTATCCACATTTATACTTATCATGCTGTAAAAGTCAAACTCGAATTTTGTATTCTGTGTAGGTCACATCGACATTTATTATGTTGAAGTGGTCATATTTAGATTTATTATGCTTTGTCATATTCACATGTATTTTGTTTAGGTGGTCATATCTTTATTTATTATGTTGTTTTGATTACATTAACACTTATAATGTTGTGAGGGAAATATTCACCTTTATGGTGGAGGTCATATTCACATTTATAATGTTAGTGCGGTTATATTCACAAATTCATTATGTTATGATTGTCATATTGTTATCTATTTTGTTATGATTGTAATATTGTTATCTATTTTGTTATGGTGGTCATATTGACATTTATGACGTGGTTTACCTAGATAAAAATTTTCATATATGCATTGTTTACTTGATTTCAATAACAGCACACCTTGATCATATCTTCTGATTGTATTTGGAGTTTCAGCATTAGACAGATATCACCCATTTTTAAACTTGTTTCATCGGTTTAAGTTCTTAAATAAATTACATCTAAGGACAAAAATGGTTTTAAAATCAAAGTGTTATTTGTAAACATGGAATACATTGTCTGATAAGACCTGTCTTGCACTTTTAGTTAAAGAAATTTTTTAACACAAATATACACTATGTAACTTTAATTGAATGCATAGTAAATAGAAAAGGGAAGCTTAAGCGTGTCACCAGGTTTAAGCAATGTATCTTTCTGTAAACTTGCATAATTTTAGTATCCACAAGTTTATATAATAGTTGTGTAATCAGAAAATGCTTATCATCAGTAATATCCCTTAATGATGTCGTATGCTTCTATCCAGCCACTGTTTAAAAGTGAAACATCTATTTAATATCCATTGTGTGGATACACGGGCGAAACTGAAATGGTAATACCACGAGTGCTTGTGAAAGAATCCTCTTTGAAGTAAGATATCTCTGCAGGGTTAAATTTTCTCTTTGCGCTTTGGTCATGCAGTATGTTGTTTGAATCAAAGGAACCTGAAAAACAAAACGAAGTTACCTTAATATAGCCTTAACTGAAAAACTATAATAAAATGTCTATGCATTAATCCTTTAAACCAGTCGTAAAACAGTCTACTGATGAAGGAATGAAATATGCTCCAAGAAATATTGCATAACATATTTAAGTTATATCAAAATAAAAGCACTATTGGTGCACAGTTATTAAATTGTGGAGGCCACTTTCGTATCTATGAATATGTGCTGGTTAAATTCACATCTATGATATTGTGTTAGACGTGTCCATGTTTATGATGGTACGGTTGTTACACTCATATTTATTAATTTGTAGTGATCAAATTTATATTTATTATTTTATGGTGGTCACATTCACATTCATAATGTTTTGTTGGTCACATTTACAACATGTTGTTTTGATCACGTTTGCACTTATTTTGTTGTCAGGGAAACATTCAACTTTATGGAGGAGGTCATATTCACATTATAATGTTCGGGCGGTCATATTCACAAATTAATTATGTTATGATTGTTATATTCAAATTTATTTTGCTATGATAGTAATATTGTTATCTATTTTGTTATGGTGGTCATATTTACATTTATTACGTGGTTTATCTAGATAAAAATTTCATATGTATAATGTTTACTTGATTTGAATAACAACACACCTTGATCACATCTTCTGATGTTTCTGGAGTTTGAGCATTAGACAGATACCACCCATTTTGTAAACTTGTTTCATTGGATTAAGTTTTCTCAAATAAATTACATCTAAGGACAAAATTGGTTTGCAAATCAAAGTGTTATTTGTAAACATGGAATATATTGTCTGATTAGATCTGCCTTGCAGTTTAAGTTAATGAGTGAGTGAGTGAGTGAAATGGGGTTTTACGGCACGTCAGCACACAAAGGTTATATTGCGCCGAGTTTAAGTTAATGAAAACATTTTTAACACGAATATACACTATGTTACTTTAATTGAATGCAAAGTAAATAGAAAAGGGAAGCTTAAGCGTGTCACTAGGTTAAAGCAATGTATCTTTCAGTAAACTTGCATAATTTTAGTATCCACAAGTTTATATAATAGTTGTGTAATCCGAAAATGCTTATCATCAGTAATGTCCATTAATAATGTTGTATGCTTCTATCCAGCCACTGTTTTAAAGTGAAACATCTGCTTAATATCCATTGTGTGGATTTACAGGCGAAACTGAAATGGTAATACCACGAGTGCTTGTGAAGGAATCCTCTTTGAAGTAAGATATCTCTGCAGGGTTAAATTTACTCTTTGCCCTTTGGTCATGCAGTATGTTGTTTGAATCATAAGAACCTGAAAAACAAAACGAAGTTACCTCAATATAGCCTTAACTAAAATACCATAATAAAATGAGGTAATCCTTTTTACCAGTCGTTGAAGAGTCTACTGATTAATGAATGAAATATGCTCCAAAACATATTGCATTACATACTTTGGTAATATCAAAATAAAAGCACTATTGGTACACAGTTATTGAATTGTGGAAGCCATTTTCGTATCTATGAATATATGCTGGTTAAATTCACATCTATGAACAGTAAACTAGTTTTTATATGAGATCAATTTATTTATTATTCAACAGTTATTGTTATCTTTTCTTAAAATATTTCAGTGCTGAATTGATTGCCATCCGCTTGAAACAATTGCGAGACAAAGTTAAAAAATGTTGCCTTTTTTCTGTATTTATTTACAAGAAAATAATCTGAGTAGCAAACAATTTAGAATGTGGCAGTGATCTAGATCAAAGCCTTCTGTAATGGTTCAGGTCCCTTGCTAAAAGGGTGAAACATACTTTGCATTTTGACCAAATACAAAAACAAGACTTAGTTTGCCCACATGTACTACCAATATCAGTTCTTTGTTGAATTAGTTGATACATGCAGAAATAGTTGATACATGCATTCAGTTATTGATCACAAAGTGTTGTTCAGTTTAAGGTCACAATATCATCGACCTTTGTCCCACTGACCTTATAATCAGGAGGGGTCAGTTGTGGGAATTTCTGTAACTTTTTAAAGCGTGATCTTCTCTGACTATGAACTTAAAATGAAATACTATCAATTGTTTATGGGAATTGGTTAAACAGAGAGGACCTTGCTTGTCTTGTAATCGCTCACCTGAAAATCCCCATATATACAAGACAGTGGCGCCTAGGGTCGGGGAAAATAAAACACCCGTGGGATGAGGCCAAATCTCACCATAAAGTCAAGATACAGGTATGAACAAATGTGATATATAACCTTTATATAAGGTAACATGCAAGTTCTAGCATGTATGATTTAAGAGATGAAACTTTTTTAAGGGTTTTTAAAAAAATGTCTATGTAATAATAAAATGTCCTTGGGACAGGGTCTGAAATGACCCCGGTGTCTCTATTTTAACATATTCAATAAAAGATATTTATATGATGTTAGAAATATATTCCTTAGCTCAAGCATGTATTGTTACCATGAAAAACATTTAAAATCACAATATAAATTTATGTAAAATATAATACCCCTGCGGCGAGGTTACTATTTGAACAAACTTAGTAAAGGACTACTAGGGTATGATAAGGGCAACTTTCTAAGCTCTGCCATGTTTACTTTTGGATAAGAATGCTTTTCGCTATATACATGTAAGTAAAACTGGCTCCATCTCTTGGTTGCTATTTTTCAACTGATCCAAAGAATTTAAACAAACTTTGTAGAAGATCACCCAAGAAACACTTATGCAAAAATATTTTTATATCAGGCCTCAACTTTTGGATAAAAGATCTTAAGCAAATCAATTATGTGACCATGGCAACCAGGGCTCTAATGAAATATTATTTATGAACAACTTGACATGAAGTTTACCAAATACCATATCCGTGAAATAAATCTTGGACCAAAGATTAAAAAGAAGAAGGTTGTTCAAAGATTTTACATTCTTTGCCGTGTCAACTAGAGTTCTTCAGGGAATGTAAAACTTGTAAAAAAAACTTTAAAAGGACACATTCAAAGTAATATCCCATGCAAATTTCGCCATCTTCCATCCAGTGGTGTCAGAGAAGATTTTGTTTAAACAAACTTTTGCCATACGCCGGACGGAGTCCGAGTACATACCCCACCTGAGTATACTTCTCAGGCGAGCTTAATAGAAATTAGCTTACAAACAGAGCAGACACAAAATAAAGCCTTCCAGATAAGATTGTGTCTTTCGTGTAAGTGTGTATGTTTGTAAAAGGCAGTAGGGTTCCACTTACTGTGTGTTTTAGTTTTTGGCTTCACACAAAGTTTCCACACCAACAGAACTACCAGTACAATTATGACTGCAGCAATAGCTATAGCCGCTATCACACCTGGATGGAGATCATCTTCCGAATCCTGTGAACAAATATTTAATCAGTTTCAAAGCTTGTCTACCTTGTATGGGCTATCAGAAGTTTTCTTGAATTTGATTAGATTCTGTTTAATGTAATTGATTGCAATGAGTAAAAAAGTAATTACTTCCCTTACAAGTTCAAACTTCAATCAGGTTTGGAAAATCAAAACCGCAAGAGGCAGATCTATTACAAGGTAAACAACCTTTATACATCTGTAGACACCTTCTACATTCTCTGGCCAGGAATGATGACTGTTATTACCAAAGCAGATCCTTTAACATATAGCAGATCGAATATGATATTTCATCAGCATAAAATCTTTGCTATGTGTTTAGCTTTACAAAATTTCATTTTTATTAATGTGTGCTTTCACTGAAGAAATCGGTTGTACAAACTTTAATTCAATGTTAAAACCATATTATTACATGACACCGCTTGTCTCCGGATTAGTATAATAAGTACGTTTTTCGTAAATGTACATAGACAAGAATGTAATAGGTAATGTAGAATGTATGACAAACTGTAACTTGATTATCTATTTATATAAAATCAATAAGAAAAACTTAATAACCTCTTATTTGTCTTATCCTACACTGGTTGTCAAACTCGTTTATGAAAATGTTATTAAGCTTGCCAAAGACTCGCTTAATTACATTTTCCTGAACTCCTCTAATAAAAGTTGTTTATAAATGAACACACGTGTAGAATCCTGTATATATGTGTGTCAGTGTATCTTCTTCTTTGTATCTAGCAGATACATCTATGTTTCTATAAGCTCTATCTGTGAAGCAAACTGTGACTTAACCACTCTAAGCAATCTCATTAAAATCAGATCTATAACGGAAGTATGAATGAACGGAAAAAGTAAATGTTATATATCATG
>JAULCC010241288.1:0-12552 GCA_032358795.1 Nuttallia obscurata | reverse complement strand
GGACACAAGGAAGAGACTAGCCTTGGGCACATGAAAGAGACTAGCCTTGGGCACAAGGAAGAAACTAGCATCGGGCACTAGGAAGAGACTAGCATTGGACACAAGGAAGAGACTAGCATTGGGCACAAGGATGAGACTAGCATTGGGCACAAAGGAGAGACTAGCATTGGGAACAAGGAAGAGACTAGCATTGGGCACACGGAAGAGACTAGCATTGGGCACGAGGCAGAGACTAGCATTGGGCACAAGGAAGAGACTAGCATTGGGTACAAGGGCGAAAGTTACAGATACTTGGCCAATCAACTTCACACTATCAATGAAATCGGAACCCCTTAACTAGTTGATGTACCAGAAAATCAGTACCAGCAACATGGTCAAGCTGTGTCTGCTAAACGGCTACAGCCTTTCAAGACTTGCATAGAAGCTGTATACTTAGAGTCAGGTCTTTCGAAGCAGCCTTTTTTAATCGATGCGCAAAGATTAGAAGTTGGAATTAAATCTGGTTTGAGAAATCCTCTGCATAAATATGACAAGTAAAGAGCCGAATCAATCAGTAATGTGTTGAAAGAATCAATTGGTTATGAACACGTAGACCAATCAGCAGTTCACGGATTGGTGTACAATATAGTCATACCACAAGAAAGTAAGAGTAAAGTAAAAGCAATATACATGTATGGCTGTGGTGAGTATCGCGGCCTGAAAGGGATTCTCCGATCAACACTCAACAGTAATTAGCCAATGGAAGATCATGACTGATTTTCACCGAGGGTGATATCTTGGGCCAACAACTGATAATATACATGAACTAAATGACATTACTTTATTTACACAACAATGCATTTACAAAATAATCAAATCAACGTTATTATCTAAAGTCATTGCCTAGTGTCTCTGTCTCTATGCTGATACAATTGTAGCACTTGTTACTGATCTTAAACTGTCTATATAAACTTTCTTTAAATGATCTTGAACTGTCTCTATAAAGAGAATAACTATAGGGAACATAGTCCTTCAATTACAAGCCAGCTGAGCTTTTTTTGAATCATTTTCACATTATGAATATTAACTAATTAATAATATTGTATGATATTGTATGGAGAAAACCAACGTCTATGACCCATGGAATCTACCAAGTCGGTCACCAGTATTTCCGGATCGTGGGACGGTTGCCAGCATTTATGGCTCTGAGCTCCCGAGGAGGCGTTATATCAACGTATATTGTCCCGGCAGATTAGTACAGCCCTTGTAGCGACTTCTGTATGACTGCCTCTGGATCCCAAGTAAGAACGGCCATCTGCCGTTCACAATGGACACTCGAATAAATGTCTTTGTGTAACACAACGTCTGGCCAAGTTACCTTAATCAATTTCTCACAGACAACGAGTGTAGATATACCCATATCACAGCTTGTCAATCGTGAATAGAAAAAAAAACTTTTAAACTGCACAATGAATGTCTTGACGACAGCTTACGACAAAATAAGAGAGGTCCGTCAATGTAAAAATACCTCACTGACAATACACAACAAAACTAGGAAAAATTTAAACCCCAAAACTCCACCGATTTTACTGAAATAAAGATGTAAAAATTAAAAATAACCTATGCAACAAATCCCTGTACTAATCCACACTCTTATTGCAACTTTTGAACCATAATTCCGTTTTCCCGTGTAAAGGCTGCTCGTTGTACTCCTTGGCTAGTAAAAAAGAGGCCCGGTAAATTGAAAATATTACTGCATGATTTTCAATTATACAAAAAAGTTCGCAGTTGACTCGTGACCGTCACAGCTGTCTATTTTCAATCATTTTACACACTTGACTTAATTTGTGGCAATTTCATAACAAATTTTGATTTTCGGGTTTGTATGAAAATATTTCGTTTAACTTGTTATTGTGTTGATTAAAAGAAAGTCATTAACTTTACAAAATCTTTCTTTTTTTGTGTTTCCTAACTTTTAGTTAAGGCCTAAGCTCTAATATTACATGTCAATGGTGTCTTCCTGGCAAAACTAAACAAAGCAGCGTGCAAAGTGATCGCGCCCACATCGCTTTAAAAAATATATTTCAACATTACGAACTCAGTACAAACACATGTCAATGGATGCTTCCAAAATATAATCACCGTGTTTTGAAGGTTTACATGGTCCACTACAGTTGACTAGATATATATAAAAAAGATGTTTTACAGTCCTGTAAATAACAACATGTATGTGGTGAATTGTATTGCACAAAGAAACGTATGCAGTCGTTTTTCAACGTTAATATATGATCCCCACTAGAGGTAATCAGTTTTCAAAGAGGGCCAGGTTTAGTGTCCACATTTCACGCTTCTTAGAGTCATAAGATTACTGTTATACCGGCCGCTCGTAACAAACCTCGAGTGAATCTTGTTTTTTGTGTGCATATTTTCAAATGTTTAAATTAAAGGTTATGAGCTGATGAATTAACATTTTATCAAAATGGATGTGTTAACTACTTCGTGTACATTGTTTATGATGGTGATGCATTTTCTGTATGGACTTAAATGTAGTTTAAAACCATGTGTCTTTGCATAGATGTTTATACGTATATACTGAGGTTTAGCTCCACCAATTATGTTGACCTTAACATCAGTAATCTTTTTCTGATCAATCGTTTTCCATTAATTTCATTAGGTTTCAATTTTCACAAGTTTTATTTTGTTCTGTATAAATACATGTATAAGTATTGTACTCTGATGAATGTCAACCATCGAAAGCGCTCGGGAATTTAAATGCAACCATCTGTTTTATTTGATGTATTAACCTACATATTTTTTCCCAAACCAATCCAGCCGTGAAACTTACAGTTTTAAAAATATATTTAATTACACGTGAACACTAGGCGACAGCAAACCTAACCATCCCCGAAAGATTAACATAAATCACATTTTAGGCATTTGGAGAAATCTGTATAAGTATTTCTGGATATATACACCAAAACGTTAGATACTTTAAGAGCTATTTATTCTACGTATTGGGTGTAATAGAAATCCACGATCGGTAAGTTTCGAGGATTTTATATACTTTTCCCCTTTTGTCTGTTTCAGAATGTTTTATACATAATACCGGTGTTTTAGAGTTTTCCTGCACTACTTGGCTAGGTGACAAAATGTTACAGGAAATAATATTCATTCATTGTTAAAGGATTGACACTAGAAGTCAGATTCTGCAGGGGCATCCGTGGCCGAGTGGTTATACCCGTTGACTTGCAATCTCTCAGCCCCTCACCGCTGTGGATTCGAATCCCGGTCTGGGCACTTCGGATTTTTCAAGCGAGGAAGCCTTCCAGCTAGCTTGCGGTAGGTCCGTGGTTCTACCTGGGTGCACTCTGTGCCTGAATTAGTGTACAGAGGTCCCCCGGGGTCTTCCTCCATCTTATATATATAAAACGTAACATATGTTTATTATCAAATAATATGAAAGGTTGAATATACCTTTCAACAGTAAATTAAGATGAAGGATATTCGATCATTGCTAGTTTTGTATGACTTGCATGTTTCTATAGCAATACCGTTTTTTTATTTGCCTGAAAAGGTTTATTTATTTGTCTAGTAACCTGAAGAATGTTTAGTTCATGTAAATATCTTTCACACCCAAATCTTGCAACAAAAACCTGGAGAGAGACGATTTATTAAATTATAAAATGCTTTTCAATAAATATTGGTGGTTCTTGTGTGTTAATTTTAAATATGTTTTTCTTTTTACTTGTTTCTTTGACTTTTGCATTTCATTTATGTCCTATTATATATTCTAATATACATGTTTTCACCAAGTTTGATGGCACTGTTGTATCATATTTACCTGTTGATCCAGGCTTGGCCATTTTTATTCCCAAATATGAATTTTTGTGTGCACAAAACCAACTGTATGACTCTGTTAGATAATATACTTGAGTCAAGCAAACATAAAATGCATGAACACACAGAAAGAAATTAGGGAAGAGAGAAATATTGGCAAATAAAATAAATGACCTCAGGCATGGAAATATTTGATTTTACGAGAAAAAGTGCACATATACGTGCATAATTTGAAAACTGGAAATGAGAATTTCTTCATACTCCACATTTGTATGGCTGATGTGACGTGATGTCATACAAACAGAGAAAATGTCAACGTCCTATTTTTCAAAGTATTTACGAAAATAAAGACGTAGCGTATGATCTAATTTTCGGGAAATTTTCTATTTTAATAGACCTAGCCTGTACGATTTATAATTTATGAAAACATAAACCATAATCCTACGGTCTTCAATTTGCCAGTAAGGTTGAGCATGATTAGTTTATGACTCATGTAGATCTTGAGGCCATTAAATCAAATGAGCCTAATATATAAGCAGTTTTCACAATAACTGAATAGACGGGGATATGGAGGGATTTTGATAATTACTCACATATGAAAATTGCAAAAAACGTATGTGTATATGAAATGCCGTTTCGGGCTATTACATTTTTACTGCTAATTTAACCAGATAAAACACATTAGATCTATTTAAAACTTTTAACAAACACAAATGGCCGACGCTGCAATTAAATATGCATCAAGGTACGAACAACCGATCAGTTACAATACAAGTTTCTTCATGACATGGTATTATATCTTTATTCCCTCTAATATTAGTGAGTTAGCAGTAAACGCTAGAAGTTGCTAATGTGATACTAAACGTTATATCAGTTCTGAATATTTCATCATATTTTTTTAAAATGTAAACATAATATTTCTCCATAGTTTCTGTATCCTTGTCCCTCTCTCTTGGACGTCTACCAGTCCTTACACTAAATGGTAGAAAGTGACTAAATAGATAAAACATATGTTTTTCATTTGACCTGATGTTTTATAGTTTCCACTTAAACACATCTCCTCCTAGCAAGAGTGAATTACTTAAATGGATCATATAAAAATAAAGAATGAGCAATGTGAGTTATAAATATAGACAGCTAAATGATAGTTGTATCATCTTGACAAGCTTTTTGTGTTCAATGTCACTTTAACCTTCACCTTTTTACCTAATTATTCAAAAGGGGTCATCAGCTGGTCATGTTTGAGGACATAAGGCCCTGGCGTTCTCTAGTTATCATAACATAACATAAATTCTTTATTATTTAGCTTAGGCATACAGCCCATCGCTTTTGCATATACAAATACAATTCCCTGCAACAAAGAAAGTAGTTATATCACAATATTGTATCACATGAGAATATCACATGTACATATTAAACTTTTTGTGAGAATATTTACATCAACTAAAGTTTTTTTCTTATATATTGTCCAAAATTAATGAAAGAACTTAAAAAAAAAGAAAACATCAGGCAAACATTTCTAATGCTTATATATTATTGGTGTTAATCTCTTGATTTAAAAGCACTAAGGCAAAATTTGGCTATATTTGTCATCGTTACATCATCATCTTTTGCTAAAAGCTGTGTGAATTTCAACATTTTTGGGCGTGTTCTATAATATCTGGGTATAAATTTCTTACGCAAATCAGTATACATTCAGTATAAAGTACTGCTGATATAAGATAATGATCAATATAAATTAAGATAACAGAATATGTTTGATGCCTTTGCTCCATTAAGGGTGGTGTTGAAACTCAAGCAAGAATAAAAATATACAATATGTATTTTCTACTTTTTCAACAGCATCCATTATAATCATATGTCTTCCTTCATGTCAGAAGGCCCCCTGGTAGGACTATACCAACAACAAACACCCGGCTTTATTTCAGTATATTCAGTACATATGTCAACTTAAGGTTTTGCAAACAAAAAAGTCCACTGTTCAGGACTTCTACCCTTTGATTTGTTCAATGCCATCGTGGGATTGAACGTCAAGCTTAAATAAGGGTCATCTACTGGTCATGTTGAGGCCTGCGTGGGCGAATGGTTATAGTCGTTGACTTGCAATCTCTCGGCCCCTCCCCGCTCCAATCCCGGTCTGAGCACTTCGGATTTTTCAAGTGAGGAAGCCTTCCAGCTGGCTTGCGGTAGGTCGACGGTTCCACCCAGATGCGCTCTCTGCCTGAAATAGTATACATAGGCCCCCGGTGTCTTCCTCCACCTGTAAGGAGCTGGACATTGCGATATGACTGAAAAGCGACATTAAATTCCAGATTAACAAACAAACAGAAACTGATCATGTCTAACATCCCTGTCGAGATTGAGAACATTAGTACCAGGCGTGCTCTATTTATTAATCGGTCACGCTGTTTGTGTTCAAAGTCACTTAATATATAACCTGATGTTCAAAAAATAGAAAAGGGTCGTCTACTGGCCATAAGAGGTCATGCCCAAACTCCCTACCAAGTTTAATAAAATGAGGCCAAGGTGTTCTCCAGGTACCAGTAGGAAAAGCTTTGGTCTATCGACGGACCGACATATGCAAAGTGATATACCCCCGTATCTGTGAATGAAGGCATAATAAAAAGGATTATTTATTATTTTGTTGAGATACTGGCGAATCCAGGTTCTAACCATGAGGTCGAGTACAGAGCTTATTTGCACTGTTATGGAATTAATAATATAGGATTTAGAATTACATGATATACACACTGTATACGTTATTTTCTTCTCCCTCTGAAAGTGAAGGGGGTGTGGGGCTCCGTGTTTTAGTGGTAAGAGTCACTGACTAAAATCACTTAGTCCTTCACCGTTGTAGGATAATGGGTTCGAATCTTGGCCCTGGGTACATTCTTTGGCATGAGGAAGTTATCAAGCGGGTGGATAGTCAGTGGTTCTACCCAGGAACACATAGAGTTCTTCCACCATGTTAAGTTTGAAAACTCACAAAATTGCATGAAATGTGACGTCGCAACTTAAATTCAAATAAACTTTTAAAAAGTTATACTTTAAACAAGATCTGCCTCGTTTCCATTTATTTATTCTGGTGTATTACTGCAAATGCCTATGTTTAACTGAATAAAATACAAAGCAATATGATTAACCTTAAGCCTGCTAAGGGCGACATAACATCTTGGATCCAGATTAGACGCCGAGTAACTCGGCGTCTAATCAGGATCCAAACTATTTGACACTCGGCTTATTGTTTCTCCAATTATTGGGCGATTCTGGTGAATTTTAAAATCTGGGCAGACGACAGTTTAAGCAGGCGACATTTTTTCAGCAGGCTAAAGGTTAAGTCTGTCAACAGAATTATCCCAGCGCTGTTCTCCAATCCCTCCTGTATAATCAAACAGTAACAACATCACGACGTAAAATATATCGATACAGTTAAAATCGACTTCAGTATGAAGGCAGGTTGTCTGCCATTTTTTGGTCTTATGTTCTTTAACCGCGAATGGTAAATACTCGACCAATCAGAATGATTGTTACCAAGTCAGCAAGAAAAATTCGTTAATTAGCATAAACTTTTTACGAAAACTTATCAGAAACTTTCTTTCTGAATTACATTCTACCGTAAGTTCCAATGTATATTTACATTTATTTCATAACTCCGGGTCCACTTTTGTCAAAGTGTAGCAATTTCATATAACTGAGGGGAAAAAGAAACATACAAATGAACTCATCTTTTACAAGTTTCCCATTTACACAAGTTCAAATTAGAACGTCCATACATTGTTTAGTTTGACATTCACGGTATTGGGTATATCGCGGTAATAGGTATACTGAAGACATGTTCTGTTATTGATTCATACATGGAAGAGGTTGTTGGTGAATGGAGTCTTTCTTTTTGAAGAACTGATTCTCATATTGCTTATGGGTAGACTTCGATCCTGTGAAGAATACGGAACGTTTCGGGAATATTTTTGAATTTCAGTACATGCGTTGTTGAATTCCAATTTATGTGAGAAAAAAAATTGATAGTGTATTCTTGCATTTTTCCTCTGAGTTAACTTCATAGAATTGTTTAGCTGAAATATGCAGGAAGCCACCAAACTGAATGAATTAAATGTGACAAAGAATGCACGAGGGTTTACTGCATTGTGGGGGTAATAACAGATGTAAGCCCATCGTTAATGCTTCCCTGTCACTGCCGGAAGCAATACTGCACATGCGCAATATTTCGTCTGCTTCATTTTTTAACTTCCCAGACTCACTAAATTTTAGGCAAAACAATGGGCTGAGTGTCGGACACCTTGAATCCGAATGAGACGCCGAGTTACCCGGCATCTCCTCCGGGTCCAAGCTGTTTGCATATGACTTATATCTCGGGGTAAGGCAGTGAAAGGGCTAAAGAAATATTGCTTAAACCGCATTTTTGAGGTCAGTTGAATAGAATATTCTCAGTAACGATTAATGATTTCGAGCATGTCGAGGGCAAGTTACAGACTACATTTTCCTTTTATAGATATTAACTATGTCTACAGCAAAGAACACGAAGAAGCAGATAGTATTTGTCTCAGGAAACAAAGGAAAACTCGTGGAGTTCAAACAAATCATTGGAGATAGCTTTCCGTATGAGGTATGTAAATGCACAGGAACTTTATGTGACGTGAGCGATGTTGCCGTCTGCTTAAATAAGTCTGAAACCTAACAGTGTGTGTTAAAGTTTCCTTAAGAAAAACTCTTGCTCTACTGGACAGAGAGCAGTGTTGGCTGTAGGAGACATCGTAATATGGTGGACTGTGCATCTATTTTACACTATATAATTAAGAAATAGTTCGCGCCTAAATACAAATAATAATGCGCGTTCATCGAGTTTGAAAAAATACAATACGCCGTAAATGGGGATATCTTGTGTATAAAAGTAGAAGAACAGAGATATATTCTGGTTAAAAGCCGATGTAGTAGTAAGATTGATCAAAATGCTGTAAACTTTCAGCCTATATGATATTTTAGAGAAAAAATCAACTTTTTCTGTCGGCTGATTTGTTTTTTTTTACTTTTTGTAAATATGCCCAAGAACCTTAACGTAGACGTAGTCCCATCAGATAGTGATCTTGTCTCACAGGAATAGCAAATGGTCGACACAGCAATATGTAATATTCGGATGTCTCAAGTCTATTAGCATAGCAACAGAATTTGCCTTTGGCCATTTATAAATGTAAATATCTTTAATTGAGTCATTCCTTGTTGGTATTAGATAAACAGTGCTGGGTATGTGTAAAATGTAAATATTTTACATTGTGTTCTGACTTGCACTGACGTTCAACTATTCATTTCTTAAGTCAAAAAATAAGATAATTAATGTTGCATTTAGATAGTCATTGAAGATGTAGACTTACCAGAGTTCCAGGGAGAGCCTGAGTATGTAGCCAGGAGCAAATGTGAGCTAGCAGCGAAACAGATCAAAGGTCCTTGCCTAACTGAGGATACCAGTCTCTGCTTTAATGCCCTAGGAGGCATGCCTGGGCCTTATATCAAGTGGTTCCTGAAAAAACTGGGACCTGAAGGTTTGACCTTTGTCTTTTTAAATGCAATTAGAATAAGATATATCATTATTACTGTAGATCTATTTATTGAGTCGGTTTGTTACAGGAGAATTCATTTAAACAAAACGATTCACGTTTTCAAAATTTCGTAAGAACTACGTTCGATAAAATGTACTAAATAAATCTGTAGCAAACGTTCTACGCAATCTGTCTTTATTACATCACCATACTCTAAGGTATAATGATCCGAAGCCAATCAGATCATAGTTTGGATTTGGAAAGAGCTTCAGTTTCTATATTTAGTGAAGTCGTAAAATAACTACGTCACTGGTTCCTTTACCAGAGGTAAACACGTGACTGTAAAAGTGCAGAACATCATACACCATAAAAAAAACTCACATTTTTGTCAACAAATGATTGGTGAAGGCGTGACCTGATTAGCTGATATATAAATAACGCTATCAGAAATCCTATCATTCAAAAATAGACAAAGCATTTTTGTCTTCAGATCTTCCCTTTCAGAAGATCGTGTACTGCATTCGATGTCATTGTGAAATATTTTTCACATTAAAAAATAGGTGAGGTAAAACTTGTAAATATAGCTATAGATTACTTAATTCTGAATATTTATTTTTTACGTCACTTTCTGTCATCTAGGGCTAATGGACGTCCAAGAGAGAGGAAAGCGGATACAGACAACTCTTCTATAGAACTCTGTGGTTCATTTACACGCTTAGTGTATACCACTTGTATACTACAACGTTGGGTAATCAGATATGTGTTTATGCATTTGATCAAACTTGTTACTTGTTACTCATAATTTTTCAGGTTTATACAACATGTTAGCAGCTTATGAAGACAAGACGGCAGAAGCTTTGTGTATATTCGCATATTACTCTGGGGAGCCTGATGATGATATCCAACTCTTCACTGGCAAGACTGTGGGGACAATAGTGAAACCCCGTGGACCAAACGAATTTGGCTGGGATCCTTGCTTTCAACCAGAAGGATTTGAGACGACCTTTGCAGAAATGGAAGGAGAACAGAAGAACAAAATATCTCACCGGAGTAGAGCAATGGAAGCTTTCAAAGAAAGTATGATCAGCAAGTCCTGAAGCGTACAACTGGCTAACTAACTATATTCGCTTTTGGCACTGCCAAAAAACGGATATAGGTGATGTATCAATGGAATGTGTATCTAACGCGTAACCTTTATTTTAAGGATAATCATTTTGAAAAATTTCAATGCAAGAGACATGTGACCTGGGGTTTACAAACAGTATGTAGCCCAACCTTATGGTTCCTACCGTGTTTTTCTCTTTACCACTTTGACATTTCTTACAATGGACCGGCTTAATATAGAAGAAAAAGGTCTAAAGCGCTTCGAGGATTTAGAAGTATAAACAGGGTTGTGAGGGCTACAGTCATTATTAAGAGATTTTATAGTTGAAATATGTAGGTAGTGACACATATCCTAGTTATACGTACGTTTTCCTAGGGTTTTGACATAATTGTTGACTTTATGTTCATCGCATGACTTTGTTTAGATCTTTATCAAAGTTTTTCAAAAACTGAACGACGTACTATTGGTAATGCCGAAGAATAGATAAAACTTGTTTACTTCACTTTGTTTACTCAATAAATATATTCTTCCATTTATTTTCAGTTAGTTATCCAAATTGTGTACGATTTGCAATAAATACCAAGTGGACTTTTTTTAAGGATCCAGAGCAAGATTATTGGTCAAGAAATTTTAACTAAGGCCATTGCTTCAGTTCTATCATGATTAATTAAAACTATTTCTATAATAAACATTAGCAAATTATACTGTATGTCTTTCTATTTCTTTCATAGTGGACACTCGTGCAAGATGATTTTAGGTTTGACAATATTTTTCTATCAAAATGATAGAATTGTTGAATTAATGGATTAAACAATATACAAAATGAACGTCCCTGAAGAATCCAAATAAGCAAGAGTCTTCACTGTTCAGTTTTATCAAAGCAAAAACGTATTGTATACTGTTTAACGTAACACACTGTGACTAAATACTTATCATTATCTTTTTGTGTTAGACGGGATGGGTTTCAAGAGACACAACTCATTCTTTCCTCTGTTAGTTTATTTAGATAGTAATGTCCCTTTGTGATGGCGAACTACCGTATTCTTGGAGAGATACATATAATTTCTGAATAGACTTAACCTTCACCGTATTTCAAAGGTTTTAACTGATTTCACTGTGGTATTTAACTATTTTCTTAAACATACAGGTTCGTAATTTCACATTTGAATCTCCTTCAATGCCTTCACAGAATGTCTTCATTTGTAGTTAATATGATAAACATTCAATATTAAGAAATCGTTATGTTTTTATGGAATTAAAAAGTTACACCGTACGATATAAATGTTTTAAAAGCAATAAAATTCATACGTTCACTATTTTATGTTTTGAACATTGTTTTCGTCGTGTCTAACAGTAGGTATTGCTGTATTTTTTATAGTTGCATACAAAAGGTGAACAATTCATATGAAACGTTGTAATTATGTATGTCTGTATGTTTTTATGAAAGCTTCGTCAGGCTAATCAAAATATACCCAATGCAATCAATCATTAATTATATGGTAGTAAAATAAAGTCATTCCGTGTAGTTTCAAATATTGAGGAATGTTTCATCAGACGAGCGTTTTTGCTGATAGTTTTACCATGTTCACAGGTACTTTGCAAAGTATTTAATAAAAAAGTGCATATAGTCAGTTCATGTGAGATAATGTTACATGTATTTACATTTATATGAATATATATTTATAGATTGTTGATATCCTTGAATCATTTGACTGGTAGCTCTAATTCTAAACACTTTATCAGTAATTGGTCAAAATGATTAAATGGTCCAGAATCAAGCAATACTACGTACTAAATGAACAAGTTTTCCATAAAAAATGTTGATTTCTCAAATTGTGCGTGAGTTTGTTGTGTTCATCAGCTTTCATAGCAAAGTGCAAATGTTTGATTTTATGATTTCTATTTGACCAAATATATTTCTAAAAGGGTTTCAACCAGATATATATGCTTTACGCCATGCGCAACTTCTCAAACGAGCTTTTCCAACTTCAAGAAGAAGAAGAATATTATTATCTTACATTCTGGATTTCTATGACAATTTATTCACAGTCAACCTCAATATTATTATCTTTACACGGCTAG
>JAULCC010241177.1:0-12553 GCA_032358795.1 Nuttallia obscurata | reverse complement strand
CTTACTCATTTAATGGCATTCATGTTTATTTTAAAATTCTTTCAAGCAAAATCTGAACTAATGGTCAACTACGATAATACAGATCTCATTTCTCATCGTACTATACATACATCCAATTTAAATATAACGTTTAAATACCAACATATAAACTCTTTTAATGGCATTCATATGTATTTTAATAAAAATTATCTCGAGCAAAATCTGAACTAATGGTCGACTAAGATAATATGACATATAAAGCTATAATACATTATACATCAAACGGATTAAGAAATAATAGGAAGGGTTGACTATTAATGAATTTTACATTAATAATGCGGGCATAATAGTGAAAAAATGAATTCTTACAAATAAGTTATGTTCCAATTATGATGTAACTTTATGTATAATAAACGATTTCTATACAAAAGAATTAAAGGTTTAGCAGGTTTTGGCACATACATGAACACGACTCGTTGAGAAAAATAAATAGCTAAAATTTTGATGATCATTTAATTGTGTAAATTTCAGCTTTATCATTCTCCATTATTTTGGTTACATCTGGAAATTTGATAACTGCATGTAATTCATCATCAATATTCGTATTACACAAAGGGAATATTTCTACCCACTGAGGTCTTATCTTATATCGAGCTGTCTCTATTTTGAGTGGCGCCAATTCTCATATAAATTTTGCAAAAGCAGACCTATGTTGTTTTTGATAAAAGACATTTAGTATATCCTTCTATCTTAAAAAGCGTTCAATAAAATTGCAAGTTCTTATGTATTGCCTCCTGTGCCACATTTAATTGTACGTACTGGCAATTACTATTTCTAACCAATAACTTGTAAATTATCTCATTAAAGCATGGTTAATATCATGCAATAAAACACCCTTACAAATAAAAACATTCACCATGTCAGGGTTTAATTCAGACGTTTATGTTTTATATTTAGGACAGAAAATTTTAAACTTTAAAATGGCATTATAATAGCTTTTTGAAATACATGTTTGTGTCTCCGTATGTCGTTAATTATCAGAAACCCTGACCACTGTATATTTACAGAGTGCTATTGCCTTACAAAAGATGGCTGCCAATTCATGTCGCCAGAGACGACGACTGCATTTGGAATATGATTACCAGTACCTATATAAAATCTCATAGTACTGTTTATACAATAATGTTAGTTATTTCCCCATACAGCCGCTCGAAGAGCAATGCTATGACAGATGTGATAGACAAATAACAACAACAACAACAACAACTGTGAGACACAAAAATCGACATGTAAATGTTTTCATTACATTGAGGTAAACATTAATGACCAGACATGGTTTCGAACGAATAAACGCAAGTCGCATGGACAGTTAATACTTGTTCGCCTAAAAACACTTTCTATAGCAAAAAATCAAAATGTCATTCTTTGTCTTTTTATATTATCAGCCAACTATTTTAGCAGTTTCTATCCGAACTGGATAGTTTTGATGACACAGTTACTAGTTTGACCAGGAGGCTTACATCTTACCACTAGAACGCCGTCCACATGAAACACAATTCATACGTTTTATAAGATAGACTTTGTCTCCCATTTCATCCAAAAAAAGGCTTAACTTTTTCAATGATTAATATGCATAGTTTCAATCAGCTGCTAAAGTCTCCGGTGAGCTTTCTTATACCGTATTAATTCTCACCAATAACTACACGAATAATTGCGCGTTGTTATAAAAAGTATATACGCACAATATACGAGTATATATGGACAAACATAACACAGACGCTTACACGTTTTATAAAAGTGTATGTGTGCACATGTTGAACAGACATGGACATCAATTACACAGACTGAAACAAAGGCATATTCATGTAATCAACAACGCATACTCGTACATACACGTACATCTTTAGAAACAGACACGCGCTATTTTGTCTATATACAGCCGTAAATATTGGTAACTCCGTTGATGTCCAAATGCAGTAAAGAAATGACCAACCATCAGTTGTAATGTGTGCGGAATATAATTTCTCTAAGGTTTGATATGATACAATTTCATTAATGAGTATAACTAGTTTTGAATACCACTAGACACTAGAATATATACATCAACTATGAATCTGCAAGCGAAGTATCTTAATCCCAAAATGATGTAAAAACTGGGCTACACCGGTTTACCTTGACATACTTCCAGTGAAATACGAATATAAAAGACTTGTACAAAGCATTTTGTTAGAATATCTTTGTTAACTTTTCGTAATTTTTAAATCAGATGGCACACGGATTTTAAGTATGGGCAGATTTTGAATAAAAATCACGATTGTTCATACATCCTGTGTCGGCAGTTTTTAGTCTTATTACTGAGCGGGGTTGCTGTTGGTATTATCTTATCTAAAACAAAGCACTTTGATGTGCCGCCATGTTAACTGTCCACCGTTAATGTTAAGGAGCTACTGAGCTGTCACGGCATTTCTGGTGAACTGAAAGCGAGGATATTTAAACAAACCATTTAGGCATAATCTATAAAGAAACAAAATAATTGTTGTGCCTTAATGCTTTTTAACCTCTCACAATCTAACTTGAAATGGGTGGACAATTTTTGGAGACTTCCGAGATTAATGTTTGAATTATGCTCAGCGTAATGTTCGGGAAATCAAAGTCTAAAGCAGCTAATTAAAACGCAATGATATTTTTAAAGCAACGCTGTTTAATGCATTTATCATTAAATTAACTTAATTTCAGTAATTACTTATTTTGTTAGAAACTGACATGCAACGACACGAAATATAAAAGTAGTAAAATATGTTCGGTTCGTATTCCAACTACGAATAAGGTGAACTAGAAGTGCATTCATAGTTTCAATTACGATATGTCCATTGAATGTCAGACACACATTTTGCACATGTTCCTTCAACTGGACGAGAAACAACACAACCTTGCATATAGACATTCGAATTATGTTCAAACTCTTTAAGATATAGAAAGGTTTGCATTCAAGTATTGCTAAGTTCAAGAATTAAATTTGAAAAAAAATATATTCCCAGTGGACTTGTATAGCATTTGCAATAATAACGAGTGTCAAATTGATTTTAAAATGACTCGCGTGTTCTTTGAAATATTCAACCATATTTTTCTGTCATATCATACATTCATTGAATTAAACGGTGTCTTTAATACTGAAAACGTGTCTTTAATATTGAAATGGTGTCTTTAATACTGAAAAGATTTCTTTAATACTGAAACGGTGCCTTTAATACTGCTAGCCAACGGTGTCATTATTACTGAGACGCAAACATTTTGCCAGACTAGCGTGTAGTTTGTATCTTTTGGAAATGCGGGTATATTGGCTGCAGCTTAGGAGTGAAGTCAACATTTGATGATCATTTCGAGTGTAGTGCGGTGAGTTTTGAATAAAGGCTGCGGTCCCTATGGTGTCATCTGGAATTACGCACGTAGGTGACGCGGTGACGTCATCGGAACAGATTTGATTGTCTAAACAATAAAATAGAATAGAAAATGTTACTGACATCGTTTAAATTCACTTAGAAACCAGTTTCGATTAGGGGTTACTGCGAGTGAATTTTAACGATGTCAATTTAAGTGTCTATTGTTATAATTTTTTGACAATAAAAACCTTAAGTCTACTATAAATTTAATATGCAATTCAAATCAATCGTTACACACGCTAAAGAAACAATCTATAACTGATTATAACTGATTATAAAGTCTAATAAAACGTTTCCTCGAAATATAGGCAAATTTTGAATGACGTAGCTACATTTGTGTGTTGAAGCACAATTAGTAACATTAGCTTTGCATATTTTTTCTCTCTTATTTTATGGTTTAAATGAAATTGAAAGCATATAATTTGTTAATGGGTTATTTTTGTTTTACAGCTAACATAAAAACGGCTTTACCTATTTTCTTGGTGAAGACTGACACATTTCTGTGATCCATGAATTATGAGACCAGGGGGAAATCTACATTTCCGTATGGCCCCATCAATGCCGGAAATTCCATGTCTGAACTTAGTCTCGGCCGGGGATATTATTTCATATAAGAACCGATGACCTCACAACTAGTGTAGAATGTTTGACGAAATATGACGTCATAAATTTAACTAAATTATCTATTTAGTTAAAATCAATAAGAAAAATCTTATCAGCCTATTTTTGTATTGTCACGTGATATATCAGATTCGTTTTAACTTTATCTAATTTTTTATTTGACTCGACCTGGAAGCTTTATTCACCTCATCAGATATCCTTTCGTTTACACGCGTCAAAATGCTTTGTTTTGTTTTTGTATTAGTGTGAATTAATACATGCTTATATAATAATTACATAATTATTTACAAAAACAATGACACATTTAAAAAATCAAATGAAAGAAGATTTTAATTTAATTTATAAATCCCCAGAACTGGTGATCAATGTAGCGGAACTACAAAATTGATAAATAATGAACTTGCTAGACAAAATCAATTGCCTAAGAATAAGAGTATTGTATTAAGATAAAGGTCTTAAGATCAGGAAATATTTTCGTTTATATGGTAAATTTTAAGTATGTCATAAAGGTTTTGTCTAACAACATCAACAAAATCAATTATATATACGTCACAAAAGTTTTGTCTTACAACAATCAATAAAATCATTCTTATATATGTCACAAAAGTATTGCCTCACAACCATCAAAACGGTCAATTGTATATTTTTCACAATAATTTTGTTTTACAAACATCAGTATGGTCATTTATATTTTATGTCAAAAGGAATTGCCTGACAACCATCAGTATGAGTAATTTCAAATGTTTGACACAAGATTTTTGTCTTACAAACATAAATATGGTCAATTTTATACATGTCATTAAGTTTTGTCTTATAACATTGATATGGTCAGTTTTATATATCTAACACAAGTATTCTCATACAAACATCAATATGGTCAGTTTTATATATGTCACAAAGTTTTGTTTTATAACCATCAACATGATCAATTCTAAATATATGTCATAAAGTTTTGCATTACAGCAATCAATATAGTCAGTTTTATATGTTTCACAAAAGTATTCTCTTACAACCATCAAAATTAGCAGTTTTAAATATATGTTACAAAAGTATTGTCTTACAACAATCAAAATGAGCAATTTCAAATAACTGTCACAAGAGTTTTGTCTTACAAATATCAATATAGTCAGTTTTATATATGTCTAAAAGTTTTGTCTTACAAACATGAATATGGTCAGTTTTATTCATTTCACAAAAGTTCTGTCTTACAACCACCAGTATTAGCAATTTTAAACATGTCAGAAAAGTTTTGTCTTACAAACATCAGTATGGTCAAATTTTTGAATATCATAAAAGTTTTGTCTTTCAACCATCAGTATTTGCATTTTTATATATGTCACAAATGTTTTATCATAAAAGCATCGATATTGTCAGTTTTATGTATATCACAAAAGTTTTGTCTTAAAACATCAATACGGTCAACTTTATATATGTCACGTAAGTTTTATCATAAAAACATCAATAAGGTCAGTTTTATATATGTCACAAAAGTTTTGTCTTACAAAAATTAATATAGTCAGTTTTATATATGTCAAAAAAAGTGTTGTCTTACAAACATGAATAGGGTCAATTGTGTACATATCACAAAAGTTTTGTTTTAAAAACATTCAATATGGTCAAATTTATATATGTCACAAAAATTGTCTTACAACCATCAGTATATGCAAAATTATACTTGTCACAAAAGTTTCGTCCTACAACCATCAGTATTAGCAATTTTACGTATGTCTCAAAATGTTGCTATTTTATTTAAGCCTTTGTTAGCACGAAACATAAATGCTGGTAGTAAAATGTCGGAATTTTTCATATTTCAATTTATGGCATTTAAGTTTTTGCCGAGTGAAGAGATTTAATTCATGTCGAATGTGTTAGAGGCAGAATAGGTTTGCCTCTAGTAACAGACTGGCCAACCACGATATTACTTCTCTATATCACATGGTTACTGCGCGAGTGTGACAAGTACCCTAAATTCTAAATCTGCAAAACTTGCGTCTGGTAATTGTACGTATATAATTAACTTTGTGATAATCGATTTTTCTTCGGAAATCGCGCAAATGACAAAAAACTGTAAATGCCATCGCTGTATCTTACCAGCATCCTAACGCGCTTTAATCGACCAACGGAAAGGTAATTATCATCAGAGAATTAACTCGGTGGAAAGATAGTGATTTTAGATTCATATCTCAGACGAACTTTTTAACAAGATTTCTTTGGTCAATCACCATTTGATGGCAGTTAAGGTTATCTACAAAAAAGCAGTTATATTCTTATACCGTAGTACATAAAAAACTGAACAAGACACTAGACAGCTGCAATTATCCGTTTATCGGCTGTAAAGGCTTCCTTCTGATTGACAGACGTTTGTCAGACAAAAGAAGCCACTCGGAAGCTTTCTGTTCTTCTTATCATAAATGAGAGCAAATAAATATCGATATTTGAAACGTTTACTTGATATTATTTTGAACTACTTTATACTAAACGTACAAGTAGGCTATATTACAATTTTCTTGACATTTCCGATGAACTTAACTTATTAAATTGTCATTGTAACAATAAGATTTGACATAGGTTAAAACAACTTTATTTGACCTCTTCTAAAATAAAATATACATATATATGTACGAGGACGTGTATGAGTGTTTATTATCACTTTTAATAAACGAGTTGACTAAAACAATATGACACAAGCCTTGGCAAGCATCGTATCCTTTTAAGACAACGAGTAAACTGAAAATGATAATAAATAAACACTCATGTGAGATTCTATTTATCACATATAACAGGAAAATGTGTTAAATGAATGCACAAACACTTAATATTTACATCCTTCACCTATACGGTTGCTAATTTAACGTCATCTGATGACGTTGTTGCCGAAGTGAAGTCATTGTGGTTTCAAGTTAGACGCTTTAAAGAACTTCACAGTGCCAGACTGAGACGCAAATATCGATAATATACTAATGTATTATGATATTTAAATAATGCACTTTTTTTAAAATTGCCAGAGGTATTTTTATGTGATTTATGTATATAAAACTATTATATAGAGGATAATTGTATTTTTCAGTGTAAGATAAGAATTATTTCATCAAATGGAAAACAAAGGCTTTATTTTCACCGCTGGCAGTGTCAGTATCTAAGAACCATACCAATCATAACTGTGAGAAACAAAGGTCAGTATCTAAGTACCATGCCAATCATAACTGTGAGAAACAAAGTATATCTTAAGTCAATGACCGTACAGATACTACATACTAACGGACGTATTTCTGTGGCTTTCTCGTCAAGAAAACAACACACCATAACGTTTTTCAGTGGTTTGATATTGATTTAGAAACTGTTGGTGGTTTCCCAGGAGTTTCAGCTGGATTATATGCGTAATGTAAGACATCGGTAAAACATTAATGTTTTAAACAATTCCAAATGTCTTAACATTTTTTCTCAATTTTGGGTACTTCAGCGTTTCTTACAGAGAATGTAACAATTCCTAACATATAGTCTAAATATATGCTACGGCCCCTTGCGTACATAACTGGATTAAAGACTAGTATAGCATAAAACTTTTAACAATTCATAAAAAATTAGAAGAGAAAGTGTTGCATGTAGAAAATCAAATATATTATCTCAAGTTACAATAGTAGCACACAATATCGCTAATTTTAATAACAATAATGATACAAAGGTATGGATGTATTCAATCTGAACCATGTAACACAACTTATCTGCTATATATATGACTTAGCCATGACATATATTGTTTTATTTTAACATGTTGGCATTTCCCAAGATGAAACCTAATGTAACATTTCTGTAAAAAATAATTTCATAATCACTTTTAAGCATGCTACATGGGAGCTAACACTTATTTAATCCATTACACATAGGATCAACGTGAAACCAAAAGAACGTGACGTTTATAATCAGAATGAAAATATAGAGGAACATTGTTCTAGGTCGGCGTACACCTTTGTATGTATTGTGTTATATACATACATTTCTGTTTACCTCACTTCCAATGAGTAAAATTTACATATTCGACGTGTAAAGGGTCAAAACTTCTAAGCGACTAGGATGATCGGACAAGCAGTGTGCCTAACCTTATATTGGCCATAAATGGTGAAGGCTGAGTAACGGATTTCCAAGTATGTGAGCAGACGATTCTAATTTGTATAAAGTTAGGTAATTTAAAGGCAATTACTCGGAAAGGAAAAGAAAATAAACAAACCGCTTTCATAGATGACACATATATATTGTAGCAACTTTATTTTGTTTTAGTTTTACGAAACTATGATAACCGTTTATCAAAGTAGAGAGCTTACAACTTTCGTACGTGCAACCTACAGATCACCTTGTAAGATGTTATTCGTTTAAGGCTAGAATAATTGTTTGTTTACGCCACTGAGCATATCATTCCCCACTGGGGCTTCATTAAACCATGTCGTTAAGCTGAATGTCATATAGAGAGTATAGTTACAATAGCGCTACGTTGATGAGTAAAATTATATATCTTGCGGGACAGCACGTTTATTTTGCAAAAGCCAAGGTCCCGATCAGTGAATTACAAAGTTACGCAATGCTTCTTCAACGTGATATTCATTTTATTATTGTAAACTTTGACAGAGTTCAAAGTCAGGCAGCACTGGATGAAAGAATGTATTGTTTCTTATAGCGTCATTTGATATTGCAAGCAATAAAGTTGTTTTCTCCTCGCGGTGGTAAGGACGGAACTGCTTAATGCTTCTAGTCAGGCAGCACTGGATGAAAGAATGTATTGTTATAGCGTCATTTGATATTGCAAGCAATAAAGTTTTCTCCTCGCGGTGGTAAGGACGGAACTGCTTAATGAAGGGTTTGCGAGTAGTTTGTTTAACTCTCATATAAAACTTAGTGAAATATACACAATAATGATGCAAATACATATTTTAATTATGTATATTGTTATTCAATTGTGGATTCTCTCATTGGTTTATTGTGCTACGATTCAATATTCTTTTAAAAACGCATTTTATATTCGCCCATTTCATTCAAATAATATTCTTATCCGGCAAATACATTGCTCAAATTTCTTTTATCGCGTTTAGAGTATTTAATTTGTAACATAACACACGCAAAACAGAAATTAACTCTTCTACGTTATATCAAACTATTAAATTGAAATACCGTCTATAATAGCATAAATCCCTATCTTCATTTGCGAATCGAGAGCAAGGAAATTCAAATGTTTACACATAAAATCGCAAAACAGGGGGGGTGGGGGGTGGTAATGGTCATTGACTTGTAATCTCTCATCCCCTCACCGTTGTGGGTTCGAATCCCGGTCTGGACACTTCGGAATTTTCAAGTGAGGAAGCCTTCCAGCTGGTTTGCGTAGGTCGGTGGTTCTACCCGGGTGCGCTCTGTGTCTGAAATAGTGTGCATAGGTCCCCCGGGGTCTTCCATCACCTGTCATGAGCTGGACATCGCGATATGACTGAAATAATGTTGAAGCGATATTAAAATCGTAATAAACAAACAAACAAAAAACATTTACAAAAGGTTATAAACTAGAGGTATTTCAGTCAGACTTCAGTCAGTCCTAGATACTATTATCAGAATGCTTATAAAAATGTCGTTAAAATGCTACTAGAACGCTTACATTGTTATATAACGATTTCTTTTCGTAAAAATAAATTTAAATGTAATTTTTTTCAAATACAGATGAGTTGCAGATTACACCAGTCTTATAAAACTGTTTAGTTAACAGCGTAAAAGTCGTAACCGCAAATTGTAAGATTGTATCATGAGTCTAATATAAACATCACTTTATAGCTTCTAATGTCAATTCATATTAAATTTTGTAGAATATTGATCAAAATAAAAATATAGAATAATATAAGATTACTTTAGTCAGGGGAGGTATTTTAAATGACTAAAACTCAATAATATTTGCAGCGACCTATATTTTTCTGTTTTATATTCTGGTACCTGCTCGTATATCATCAGGTTGAGTATAAAAAGTTGACTACAAAATGTTTATAGATGTTTTTTTTGTTAGAAAATCAATGGTTATTTCATGACAGTTTTTTTTTATCTTCAAAATATGGAATTTTTATATATTTTTTATGTCAAAGTTTGACTAATGATGCGATAAAAATTACAAAATAGGAACTAAAATCGCTTTTATGTTTATTTTAAAATGACTTCAAAGACTTGGTCTATCAGTTTGAACCAACGGTGTATACCATTGCATATAAGAAGATTGGTCCTGGATAACTGTGTACATTTATTTGATCCAGCGCTCTATACTATTGCATGTATATTCCTCGGGTAATTCCATCATTCTACACCATACCTCGGATGTATCTAGTGGAAGAATATGTGCACACTTTAAGCATTTTGTGTAAAGGTTAAGGATACGCGAAAAATAAATCTCCCGGGGAACTACGACTGTAGACGAGAAACACGACCGTGAGGAAACAAAACACAATTTCCCAATTTATAGCTTACAAACAACCTGCCGTTGAAAGTCCCGTACCAGTTTTGGGTTGTTTGTTTGTTTATTTTACGTCATCTTCAGTTTTTGGTAGACTTGTATTATGTATTATGTAAAAAGACTAACGACGTTACCTTCAGTCCTCCTTATGTCATTGTGTACCACCAGGCAGGAAAATTGCAGATTTTATTCCGAATGCAATTGTGTCTTTCTATATATTCAATTATGCGCCCTTTGTAATTGCACGAAAAATATCGGTCCTGGATGACTGTGTCTATTTATATGACGCATCGCTCTTTACTATTGCCTGTAAGAAAATTTTGTTATTTTCTAGAAGAGGACCCGCGTAAGCGTGGATAGTCGTAAGTTAGCATACAGATTGACAGACATATGAGTGACTGGATCCACACAACTCTGAAATAAAAGACAATTCTCTGAATTTGATGTACAGCCCTTGCAATAATGTAATTTCTAAACCTCGAACAAAAAGAGAAAAAAAGAAAGAAAGGGAAAAATTATTTGAAATTAAAAAAACAACACTTTATATTGAGCTGAAAGTTTAAGTCTCTCATGTCTGTAAAGGGAATCTTTCTTCTACTATAGCGGCGTGAAATCTGGGTTAATTTAAATGTACAGGGAAGTTTTTTTTAAAAAAACTTTGTTTATGGAGTGAATTAATACAATAGCAATGCCTGTAAATGTATTGTGTTTGATTTGTTTTCAAGAATAACATTAATTTTTTTATGCTATTTATCTACGGAACTCACATAGCAATAATTTCAAAATACCGCTGCAAGCTAGAAATACGCGGTTGTTCCGAATGTTAAAAAAGAAACGCCAGAACCGAACCTAAAACTCATTATTAACACTTTAATCGGGATGTAACAGTCAAGTATGGAAGTAATTGAACCATTCCATATTCACACAATGGAGGAAGATGTGTTATCTGAAATAAAACCATAACATACGAATGCATGAACGACAAGAAATTATGTGAACCCGTAGCTCGATATACGCTCGTAAATACATTATACAAATAATATTACCATAAGAATACGAACATCACTAACATGTCAGTTTAGTTAACGGTAATATAATTCATCAACTTTATTTAACACGTGAAAGTCGGAAATGATGGGCGTGATTAGCTGGCATGCCATTCTAGCAGCGTCATAAATATTTAGTAATACTTTATTTTTATTAGAAATGTAAGAGAATTTATCTTATACACGTATGTATCACGGGTAGGGATAATTTACTTACAAATAAATCAGATAAACTAAACGAACCACGACAGAATATACTATGAAATTATCAATAAGAGCAATGTTGTGTTAACCCCACACTAATTACCCGTGGCTGATATATACCGTTTTTTTCTCGTTCGGCTATTTTTTTCCATTCGTGAAATAGAATCGCAAATTACATTTGACCGTATTTGTTCGTTCTATTATTCTTATTGACTGAATCGGCTAACACGGTATTTATCATTGAGGTTTCTGAAGATATTAATAAAAACCTAATTATATTGTCTTATTGTTTAAAAATATATGGTATTATTTACAGAAAATAAGTTAACCCCATTCATTTTTTATTAATTTCTTCTAATGCCAACTTATAAGAATATCATTTGTTAGACTCAGTAATTAAACCGCAATAACTTTTCAAGCCTGCATTGTTGGGCATTTCAGAACTGTTGAACTATATAAAGAACAATTAAGAACAGAATCACCTGTGCAACATCAGTTTTCCTTCTGTGTAATAGAATTCGAAAACAACTTTTGACCGTATTTGTCCGTTCGGTTATTCTTACTGACTGAATTGGCTAACATATATTTATCATTGAGGTTTCGGAAAATATTTATAAATACCTAATTATATTGTCTTATTGTTAAAGAAATATATGATATTTTTTACAGAAAAAAAGATAACGCCATTCATTGTTTATTTCTTTCACAGAGTCGGTCAATAAACAAAGGTGTTAGTTATGTTTGCAATCCTGGGGATTAGACAGGATATGGTGTTGAATTTAGAAGGCATA
>JAULCC010241066.1:0-12554 GCA_032358795.1 Nuttallia obscurata | reverse complement strand
GTCCCTTGTTCTGTTAAACCATCTTTAGACCATATAGGAGAAAATTGGACCTACAGGCAAATCATATCCAAAACCCAAACAATTTCTAAGTCCAAAAAGGCCCATAATTCTTTCAAAATGCAAATTTGAATTATTAAACTTGTTTTATCCATCCATTTATTGATAGTGACTAAGAAGTTAAAGTTTCAATGTTTTAAAGCTTTACCACAACTGATGACCTAAACATAAAACTTATTCAAAGTCCAAAAAGACCCATTATTCATGCAAATACCAGAGAGAGTTATAACTCTTGTCCTTCTCAGTCATTTAATGCTGCTGAATAAGTGTTGGAAGTTGGAAAGCAAAAGCTTTGACCAATTAGGAGAAGAAAAAAAAACTAAACATAAAACAACCAAGAAACAGTGTTTTTCTAACCCATGCAAAATACCAGCTAGAGTTATGACCCTTGTCCTGCACAGTCATATTATGATGGTTAATAAGTATTGCAAGTTTGGAAGCAATAGCTTTCATGTACTAGGAGAAAAGTGGACCTAAGCATAAAACTTAACCAAGAAACAGAATTTTTTTTAAGTCCAAAAAGGCCCATAACTCATTCAAAATACCAGCCAGAGTTATGACCCTTGTCCTGCACAGTCATGTCATGATGCTAAATAAGTGTTGCAAGTTTGAAAGTATTAGTTTTAACCAGCTAGGAGAAAAATGGACCTAAACATAAAACTTAACCTTGAGCTGCAACGCTGACGACAATCAAATCACGTCTATAGCTCATCTTTTTATTTTTCAAAAAATCAGATGAGCTAAAAGCACTGTACTCCTGACATTCACAGAGACACAAATAAAATATTTATTGAAAAATATAATCGGATTAGATCAGATATTAGAACATGTAAAAAAATAACTACAAAAACTACAAAAAATATCAAAAGAACAGAATTCTTGACTACATATGAAGGAATAACTAATTGCCGTATAGGACACATTCATAGATAAACAACATGAATTAATTGATAAACAAAACACAAAATAATTACTTAAGTCTAATTAAGTTATTATGTTCTATTAAATTTAAACAAGACATCTTATTATGAAAGCACAAAATAATTATTTTGAAAGGTCTCTTTAAGCTACTGAACTTCAAACTCGGCAAATATTTTTTAGAAGTTTAAAATTTTTTAAAATGAATGCAAAAGGTTTTAGGATGAAACTCTTTATTGTTATTGTGAATTTTTCACAGTCACTGAAACCACGCTAAAAAGTATACACCGTGACTAACTGGGTAGGTTTTAGAGGTAAAATTACTAATTACCACAAGTATCACTTCCAATTATAGGGAATCCATGTTTCCTGAATATAACTCAACATTTGCAACAGTTTTCAGATATTCAATACCCTAAACCATATCTGCAGTGCAGTAGCTTTTAGGATGAAGAAAACATGAGAGAATTTAACTTATGGGTGGGCCAATGGCAGAAATAAAGTCTTAAATACTTTTGTCGAGTGAGTGAGTGAAATGGGGTTTTACGGCACGTCAGCACACAAAGGCTATATTGCGCCGGAGTATGTATGTGGTGAATGCAATGGTGTTTGGGTGTCGATGTTTGGTGGGTTTCTACCACCTTGCACTCTCAAGCAGTGGGTGTATTCTATCCCTCCCCGTCCCACAGGGGGTACTTTTGTCGAAGCTCTGAATAAAATGGACACACAATAAGGAAGTGATATTCTTTTTCTACAGTATTTAGTTAACAATATATGTCTGCAGTCTTTTCAGGGTCATGTTCTGGTATCTTCTTCTTTCTTTTGCTAATTTATGAGATGCTAAACAAAATTGACATGGTACTTTACGGAATTTATTATCTAGTTTGCAAAGATAAGTTTTCTCTAGTTAAGTCAAATTTAAATCACCAACAGAAAAGACAGTCTACTTGAATCATTGATTTTGGAATACTACTTGTGTAAGTATGTTTCATGAATTCTTTGTTTAAAAGGATTAACAGGAATATCAATTGTATTTTGATAAATTCCATTTATCACTTAAACCAATGCTATCTTAAATACTTTTGACTTGAAATGCCCTATTGAAACCATTGTAAGTATCGTTGTTGCTTTAAAGATTGTTTTTTATTGTTACGTTACTATGGGTATCACCTAATCTAACTAATTTAACACAGTAATTTATTACATTGACTTTTCTTCATGTTATTAAAGGTACACATGCTAATTAACTGTATAGCCCTGAACTGTTGGTTGACATTGTAACACAATATTTTCCTACAAAATTTAGTATGTACTAGTTCTGCTGTTTTTGCAGAGTTACTTCATACTTCAATAGGCTGTGAAATACTGAACTAACAGAAAGCAGTTCACCAATGCACAGATGTTTTTATTTTGCACAGCAGTCAAAACTAGACCAGGCACTAAATGTGCAAAAATACCCCTACTACATCCCTTTAATAGTGAACGAAAGACTTTACTCTGTATTATGTGTTACTTGATACTGACACATTAATAATGCCTAAGTTCAATGGGACATAACTCTGCAATGTTTTGAGGTATATGTACCAAATTTACGTTTTGCATTTCTGTTTGTGCTGATTATGTATAACAACTTTCATTGATATCTACTTAAAACTGAAGGAGGAGTTTGAGCCACAAACTATCTATGTTACTTGACACTGACACATTAATAATGCCCAAGTTCAAAAGGACATAACATCTTGACAGACAGACCTACCAACCACCAGCCAAACCGATTGACAAGCTGTTTCCAGTATATCCATGAAAACTTTTATTACAGGGGGAAACATACATTTTAATCACACTTCTTTATTGCATCCCATTTATGATTACTAAATCAAAAAGTGTTTTTGAAAGATCCTGTCAACATACCTTCATTTTCGGAATCCTTTTTTAGGTTGTTATCTGCCTTTTCCTGTATTATCTTTTCCTGGGCTATTTGCTGACACTTACACAATGTTTTAAGTTCACATTTTTGTTTCTTATGTTGCACAAAGGTTGCTAGACTATGGTAAAGCGACTTACAGGTTCCACAAACAAGAATATCATTGCCCGCTGTAAACAAAGCAAAATGCATATCTTAAATTGGGATTAACCTTTTTTTAAAACAAGACAAGAAAACACTGTCAACAGAAAACAAACCCATTTTCTTCTAAACCAATAAAGAATATACTCATAATTCATAATCAAGAAGTCAAGTCAATGCTAAATTAAAAGCTTCTAATTTAGAGTTATTATTCATAACTAATGATTAGAAGACTTTCCCAGAGATTCTGCCAAAATTCAGAATCTGAAGGGGCAATCCCCCTAAACTTTGAGTCAAAAGGGGGCCTTTGGAAGAGGAAAAGAAAGCAGCTTCTTTGTATAGATATTGTTACAGCATTAATAATTTCTGATGATTATGCAATTACATATGAGACAGCTGTTTGAAATTCTTCTTTCATCACTTTGCAATTGAGTGCCTGAATGTGAGCTGAGGTTTCTGCGTGAGGCAATAAAAACCATGTTCAGTGATTCATACAGACATTTTTACCTGTATAAGGATAGCATTTTTTCTGCTCACATAGCTCATTCATCCTCTCACCTTCATTTACTGAAGCCACAAATAATTTGAAAGCTAGACATTCCAAAAGTTGTGTACCTATTTACTGTATGGTAGATGGTCCAAAGTGTGTCATCTGTATTGGAATCATTTTGTTTGTTTGCTTTACATCACTTTATGCCAGCTAGGGTTAATGGGTGTCCCAGAGAGAGGGAAACAGATAGAGAACTCTTCTGTAGAGATCTTTGGTTTTTTATACATGCTCAGTGTATAGCACTGATACACATGGCGGCTATACCCTGGCTGATCACTTTATCCTGACACCGACCAACCAGTCATAATGCTAACCCTAAATCCTGAGCGCAAGACGGAAGCAATTTTAAAGTCTCTAGTTTGACCCAGCCGGGGATCGCCGAACCTGTGGCCTCTGGCACCAGAAGAGGACGCTCTACCACTCGAGCTAAATCAGAATTATTTGTCAATAAAGACACAGTTTCTGCATGATCACGGGATCTGTTTCTACAGAGTGAAACATGTTACCAATTCTACAGTTTGCCACTATTCCCTTTCACAAGAATCTTCTACAGGACTCATGTAAAAGTGTCTGAATTTCTTTTAGTCATCCATACCTCTAAGAAAATGAAGCAGAAAATAAAATGGGATCCTGCTATTCAATGTACATGAAGTTATAAAGATGTGCTAAAAATAGCCACAGTAAATTTCCAAAGTAATAAATAGCTGGATTGCCAGACATTTTACCCATATCTATTTCTTAGAGAACACAATGAAACAAAATAAGTTTATTTGGCACACTTTACAGAACAGAGTATGCATAATAAAAGTTATCTGCCTGAATCATGGGCTTAAGAAGATCAGACCAAACCTGAGTATATCCTGCAGTCTTGCACAGCATCACTGAATCTCTGGGTTGGAAAATGCCATGATCTATGCTTTGCCTTAAATCTTATGGCTATCAGGACCCCATCTTTTGCTGTTCCATGCATGACCCACTGATAGTTTGCATAGTTTGCATAATGGTGATGTAGTGGTAACATGCATCAATATCTGGTCACAACCAGTGATGAGTGATTTTTGTCATTGCGAGAGAATGGCTACTCTTGTAGTCCCGCCGTTTCAAAAGGGACAGCTGTTACACAGATCTGATTTGTACTGGTGAATGTACCTGGCACACAGCTTTTGCCAGAATGGTAGTTGCTGGGAGCAAGACTACAGGGTTAGAGATTATTCTTGAGTTTCAAGTCTATGGATGGGTTGGTCAATTCCAAGCCAGGGCATTCAAAGAGATAAACTGGCAGCCTTGCAATTAATCAAATATTCTTGAAAAAGGCCTATAACACATACAAGCATAGCTTCTAGATATGCTTCTGTTACAGTTTAACTTCTTGACAGTCATAAGAAAGGTATCTTTAATAACAAATACCTCCAAACCAGGGCTTCAGTTTAGCACTGGCATAGTTGTAAAATGACAGTCAAAATATAAAATGCAAGTTTATTAAGGCAATTGCATTGTATCTGCAAGTCACAAAAATTTTAATCTATATGTAATTTTCTTGTAAATTCTCTCCATTTCAAGCAAATTACACAATTAATCTGAAAATGCTATATGAACTTATTCTGGATAAAAATATCAGTTTTTACTAATAGGGTAAAAATTTTGTGCTAGAGTGTCATTAAAACTATCAAAATCATATGCCATGCGCGTAAATGTCTAATTTTGCTTCCTGAAATTTTAAGCGCTCTTAATATTTGCTGATGAGATAAACACTAAAATTCATGCTCTGAAAACTAAACATTGCTTAAGAATTTTCAACATTGGTCTTATCTTTCCATTTGATATAAAGCAAATCTAGGCATGTTTAAATGACATAAAACCTTTTCCATGTAACTTAATACTTAACTCAACAAATGGTTAATTGGTACCAGAAAAATAGTCAGGATTTGTAATTGCCCTAAAATTTATCTAACATGGGTGTAAGTTGGTAAAACTGAAAATACTGAAACCTAAAGCTGGGGGCCTGGGGGGTCCACTATGGCTCCCAGTGGGTCCTGGCCAGGGGTCCAGGGGGCCTCCGGCCCCTAGAAGCTCCTGCAATCCTTACAAATTTATGTGTAGAAATGACCTCTCCAGGCAACTATCAGCTACTATACAAGTGGTGTGAAATAAGTATTTCAAGTTGGCAGAGACATATACTTGAACATACTTAGATTCTAAATATTGGAAGTTTCTACTGCATAATATTACCTTCATTAAGTAAAGTTCCCTCTATGACAGTCACATTTTTGTTTTCTTTGTTGCAAACTGTTTATCAATATGACTAAAGTATACGATCTTTGGAAAAGCAAAATATGAGAATGTCCTAATTATGATCTATCCTTGTATAATATGACGTCCAGTTTTAGTTATCTTTCAGTCGATCAGATAATGCATTTCATCAGTCACATATCAGTCATAATGAGATTTTTTGTTGCTAATGATGTTTTGATATGGTTAAAGTCACATGTATACTTTTGGTTATTGTAAGTATAGGTGTACCAGTGAGTTACTATCAGACTCTGCTAAACATGGAAATTGCAAGTACTTTCAAAAACTTGGAAGCTACGATCAGAATGGCTGGTTAAAATTAATATCAAGAATGCTATAAATGTAATTAGGTTGTATTCAGATCCTCACAGGGCAGTGTATATGCACAGTAGTCAAATTGACTGTTTATATTCCTAAATTTATCATATTTACAATGAACAGTCCCTACTTGATATTGTTGTCTTTTTCAAGGCTTTTCCAGTTGGTCGTGCTAGTGTTATAGATGTAGCAGAGGCAAACATTTTGGTTCCTCCAACATCTCCTCCAACTGACACCAGTGTCCTGCCACCTGCTCCTTGCTGGTTTGTTGTGTTTGTCTCTAATTTCTTCTTCTTCTCAACTGGAGCGTCCGTTCTGAATAAGTGATACATGTTATCAAGCCCTGACACCAAAATATGGACACCCAACTTTGCAGGTGACATCAATTTTGTCAAGCTCATGATCTAATCAAAGTAATGTGATTCCATATTTCTAGGTCAAAATATCAGATTTGTGATCAAATTAGAGTTTGTATTTGTATGTTTATCTACTTTTTTTGTCATTCATACTATATTAATTATTACAAACCAAATTACACATTACATAGATCTCTATTTTTAAGATCATGTTTACAAGATCACCTTATATTGAATATACATTTAAACTGTCAAAAACTGTTTATTTTATTAACCGGATAACCTTGTACTCTTCTGACCAGTTAACCATAAAAAAATAACTTATCAGATGTTGATGGGATTTTTTCCTGGGTGTTATTTACCATTACACCACAACACTGTTACTACAGTATAGTATAATGCATGAAGTGTGTAATCAATTTATGTCACTATTTTTTTTTAAAGATTCATATATAATTTTTCATTAGTCATAGATAAAATAGGGGTTCGGTAATCAGACAAATTTGCAGCTGTGGGTTCAAATTTCAGTCTGGGCACTTCGAATTTATCAAGTGAGGAATTACAATTTTGTAACTGATTAACTGGACATTCGAACGGTTGACATTCCTGTTTTGCATCCTCTGAAATTGCCTGATACAATCAATGCTTCTATTCTGGCATGCTATTAAACCTTAGCCTGCTGAAAAATTGTTGTCTGTTCAAACTGTCATCTGTCTAGATCTAAAAAATCATCAGATTCATCCTATATTAAGAGAAACAAAAGGCCAAGTGTTGAACAGCTTGGACCTAGATAAGACACTGAGTTACAATGTGGCTTAACTGAATGCAAGCTGTTTGCATATTCTATCGTGGCCATGCTTAGCAGGCAAAGGGTTAAATGTAAGATGGCAAACTGAATACTTACTTTCCTGGAGCAGGTCGTTTATTTCCTCCTCCTCCTCCTCCTCCTTTCTTTGGTTCTGATGCAATATTGATATCTGAAACAGGTGAAATATGAACTCTCAACATTTCTCAAACACCTCTGTCAGATGTCTACCTTAATTTTATGTCGTCATTTTGAAGTAGACAAAGGTTTTTGTGAAGTTTTACTGACTCTCAACAAGATTCTAAATAAAACTGGCACATTTACTAAATTGTTTGTTTTTGGAATTAAACGTTGCTTTGACAGAAGTAATTCAGCCATACAGCGACCTCCAGCTCATTACATGTAGTAGAGACCCTAGGGTATCTCTGTACATTGTGTCAGGCAAAGAGAGCATTCAAGCAGAACCACGGAACGACTGCAAACTAGCTAGAAATTGACATCACTTAAAAAATCAAAATTCCCAGGACCTGGACTAGAACCCACATCAGTGAGGAGCTGAAATGTTGCAAGTCAATGACCAGGACCAACTGGCCACAAAAGACCATAATGCTTACTTTGACCTTAGCCAAAGTGTTCATGACACATGTTGGTATATGGCAAATTGCTAAGGTATATTAATTTTCACATTAAACACACTTAATTTTATTTTTATAATATTCTGGAAAACTTTAAGGTGTGCTCGTAACTTTTAATGTAATTTCCTGAAATGGGTCAGTTATACACAACATTTCTATGAAGAAAAGGAAATTTCCAGTCTGCATGTACAAGACGGTACAATTTCTGACAAACAGATGAACAATCAGATTTACAGCCAAATTAGTGTCATTACCCTCAAGCTATTCAAGGACTTAAAAATTCACAAAACTCAAACAGAATGAAGCAGTCACTAATGTGCAGATGAAAGTTCCTCTCATTGTCATATTCTGTGAACTTTTGTTACCACTAGATGAAAAATTATCAAGTTCATATTATAAGTTCATTTATCAGATAGCAATCAGTAAATACAATAATCTTACCTAGTTTCTGTGATGCATATGTCTTGCCATCTTCAGACATTGCAGCCCTTCGTGCCTCGTCATGACGACCGTATTGAACAAATGCATATCCTTTGTGCATTGAGATACCCGACACATGGCCATATCTAGACAAATATACATGTAGCAATTAAGATCAATTAGAAAAGGCTGAATTATTAATGAAGATAATTTGAACTAGTCATGGTATTCTGTTCTAAAAATACATGTCACGAAGATGAAACATTGCACCAAGTATAATTGTCTATCAAATAAAGATGGTCATGCTGGAAATTCAGCTTCATGTTAACTCTGCCTTGCACTGTGGCATATATGTGAGAATATGTGGGAATTTTTAACACATATTGACAGTTTTTGTCATATACTGAAATCTGGCTCTTTACAGGTGAAGGGAGACCCTGGTGGACTACTGTACATTATTTCATGTACAATGAGGACCTAGGTAGAACTACTGACCTACTGCAAGCTAGCTGTCAGGCCTGAAGAATCCACAGCTGTGTGGGGCAAAGGAAAATAGGATAATAGCCTATTACAGTTTTGGAAACAAGTCAGTTTGATTTAACTCCCTTTGATGGCTATTCACCATGATTACTACTTTTGTACCTGGTTAAAAAGAAACCCTGGAGATCAGGGTATAAGAATATACAACTTTTTTGAGGATGAGCTCTGCACTGTGCTCTGACAATTTATCTAGTATTTCATGTGTCAATATTTATCATGCAATTTATTGTAATGAAATATGTTCAAGATTGAGTCCATACAGGTCCAGAAAAGTTTTATATAAAATCTTAGACCCAGATTTTAATGTCTTTAAATAAGATTCAATATTTATTTATTTCATCCTTATTTCAAGGCTTCTAACTACAATTCCGAGAATACCAGTAGTCGTCTGTTAGAAGCACAAATCATTTCATAGTAAGGAATGAATAATCAAATTAATTACATTTTTGAGTCACATTTTTCTTCTTTAAGAAACAACTGCAGAATGAACTAAGTTATCAGAAAAATTTAGTGGACCATGCCCCATATCAAACATGGCCTGTAATTTATGAAGATAAACTCTTATGCCAAATCTGAATAGGGTCAATGTATAAGTGCAAAAGTAATTGAGCAGAAACCAGTAATATGCGAAAAAGTAAGTCAAAAAAGGCCTATAACTCAGACATCATTTAGTGGATTGTGTCCAATATCAAACTTTATCTATTTCATGATGATATACCTTTATGCAAATATTCACTGAAATCCATGCATCCCTTCTATTGTTTTTGAGCAGAAACGAAGTGTGGGATGACAATGACACGCACAAAGTCACTTGATACATGATCCCTATATGTTTATGCATGTTTATGCAGGCGACAAAAAAAGATTTTCGAGTCCATCTTCTGATTAGAACTAGTACTTGGTATCAAATTAAGGTCAGAAGAAAGGCTAATATCAGGGCTTGGACCCACTATCTCCTGAGCACAAGGTTGACACCACATCCACTACACCACTGGGCCCTTTCAATAAGATACAACATTCTGACATCAGTTACTTTTATACTGATTACCTTCCAAAGATTCCCTCAACATCTTCCTTCTTCATCAAGATGGTATTTAAATTGCCCACAAAAATTCGACTGTCTGCACTTTTGGGATCATTGGTAATGTTAGAAGCCTGTGGTGGCTGTGGTCGTGGTGGTCTCTGGACAGGACCTGGACCTGGAACTGAATACAAAGGAACCAATAAATATTCCTTTTTTTTAAACATATATTTTTTCCTTGAAACATGTATATCAATGCTATGAAATATTTCTAATGAAAGCAATTAAACCTGCATTTCATAGCTATATTTAATGCGACATTAAAATTAACAAAATCATCCCATAAACTTTATACCTAATATCCTATGTATCCAGCATTGAAGAATGGTTCCAGTACAGTATATCTCTTATTCCTGCAACATTGACCCTGCTTTTGATCATTTCACAATAATGATAGCCTGAGGAAGCATTGAAAACGTAAAGTCGAAAAAGTAAATTATCACAAACAGCAAGTTTTTAAAGCAAGAAATGGACAGACTTACTGACAAATGAAAAGGACATTATATGACCCTGTAAGTGTTCATTTAATCTATAAAGAAAAATAAATATTTAACAAAATAAAGTATATGAACTTCTACCCATTGGTCTCATTCCAGCTGGAGGCCCATGTGGCCTAATTGGTCCTGGGGGTCTCATTCCAGGAGCATGAGGTGGGCCACCTGGCCCTTGAAGCCTTGCTGGCCCAGGATGACCATGGGGACCGTGGGGCCGGTGCATTGGTCTTGGACCCCTCATGTTCTAAATAGAAAGATATGTATTACTTATGGGATAAGTATTACTTGTTATATATGCAATTGATGATTTTGAAGCAAAAGTTTACATTTCAAACAGCATTGTAAAATAATGTAAATACATTTCTTAATGGAAAAGGTTAGAGTTTAACACCAGTTAGGACATAACAGAGGTTACTTGCCAAGTATGCTTATTGTACAAAAGCCCAGAAAATTCATATTTATGGGCACTCATAAAAATTGTAAAAATTTGTTTTGTCTTGCCCAATACTTACTATCTCATTCTAAAGTGTTATAATTCAATGCATAAAATCTTAAAACTCAAGCAGATACCAAGGGCTTGTTTAAAAATGCAGCAACTTGTTTTCCTATAAAGACCATAAAAATATTACTTTCCAAGCAACTATTTCTACTTTTATTTCATATAAATAGGTTTATCTTTCAGTAGCTGAACTCAAATGTCAGCTACCCTTTGCTTTATAAGGCAGTTTGATGCTTGACTAATTATTGAGAAGACTGTGTTGAATTTTTTTTCTATAATATTAAAATTCATCACCATGTTGAAAGCACCACAAGTTAAATATAAGCAGTGGTCGGGAAAGAATTTTCATAAATGGGACAATGGCCCCTTCTGAAGCAAAACCAATGTGACATTTTCAAAACTTATGCGACATTTTCAAAAATTCAATGTGACATTGGATTAATCTTTATACAGTGAAAAATGCATTACAACAATGTTCAAACAGTTCTGGTAACAATGGATTAAGCTTAAACTTTGGGTTTAAAGAGTCATCAAAATTTCTTACTTTTGAATATATAATGATCATACTGATGTCAATTGCAATAAAATAATAAAATTAACTGGTTTTTTTACTCCTCTAGCACTTTCAATAGTTTGTATTTCATATCCTTACTATTGAAACAACAGCATTGAAACATACCTTGATAGTTTCATAGTTAAAACTGCATCTGTTTCTCACTATACTTGTAACCAAGGTACCATTGTACCAATTATATGTAAATAAAAACTGATTAAATCGTCTGAAGTATACTTCTGATATGCTTCTATAAAGTAAATACAAACAAAGTAATTCCCCCTCCCGTTTGCCAAAATGTTTGTGTTTAGTTGTATTAATATACACTATTTCATGCATATCTAGCACTTTCATAGTGTATTCTGTCATTGACTAAATTTTGTGATTACAGCGCTTATTTGTATGGATGTGTAACTTAATTCTAAGTAAATAAACAAATTCCATTTTTATTAAATCATCATGGTTGACACATACAAAATTACTATTTTAACAAAAGCATTAAATGTCTAAGACCATTAAACCAAACTTATAATCGGCTTTACTTCTGAATACTTGATACTTTTGCCTAGTGCCCAACCTAATCTAGGTCTTTACAAAGCTCATTTACCAAGCTCAGTGCTTCTAAATCTATTTCATATTGTAGCAATCTATGGTCAATAAAACACATAACAAGAGTGCCGTGGTCGCACAAAATACACCCATCACTGGAAACTTGACAATCAAAGTTATCATTTGAAACGACATTTATTCAATAATCTAGGTCCATAAAGGGGCATTGCAGAAAAAAATAATCAAACTGGACCCATAACCCTGTATGATAAAAAAGCCTATAATGAAATTTGGTTAGCATAGTCAACCTACACTTAAGATATCGACAATCTAAGTCAAAAAAGGGGAATAACTCCAGAAAAAATATCAAACCAGACCCAATCTCAATAGGGTTCTTCCCTGTATGCTAATAAAGCTAATTGTGA
>JAULCC010240955.1:0-11243 GCA_032358795.1 Nuttallia obscurata | reverse complement strand
CTTGATTTAAGATGTTTGGGAGAAATTGTAAAATACAAACGTAGTTTTCATGTGCTGTATACCTACTTTATTAACATGCATCGACAAAATTAATAGACCGACTATACAAAGTAATATGTTTCGAAGTAATTAGTCAAAACATTTATCCTGCCAACACTGGTTTGCGTTCTAATTATGTTCTTGTATGGTTACATTGTTGAAAGCAATCGGCCACATACTCTGGTCACACAAATACTAGTATATAGGTAATCTGATATAGGCAAGAGTATACCATGAAATAATTGTTCAACACACTTTTGGAAACTCCTTTTCAATATTAAAACTTAAATAACATTTAACATTTGGTCTTTTTTGTAGCACTTCAATGGAAAATCAATTGGTCAACAAAAGACTGAATGGTTGTTATGCACTGCTAGTTGGGTTTTTTATTCACAACCACGTGTGTGTGTCCAAAGGACCAGGTGCTTAAGTGTACGTATCTGTTTGTTTTGTACATTATTGTGTGTTTGTATGAGTTGCACATGTCACTTTTATAAATTATTTACCCAATTACTTATTTCACACTAACATACAGCTTAGGAACTTTTATTAAATAATGCAACGAAAGAATTGTGTCTACAATGTCGATAGCAAAGGTTTAGGATGTTCGGATAGCGCAGTGGTAACGCGTTCGCTTCTTACCAATACAACCCCTGTTCGATTCCCGGCAGGGGCGAGTATGTTAGAGGGTAGTGGTCTCCCGTCCGGACACGTAGGTTTTCCCGGGTTCTGCGGTTCCTTCCTACAATAGAGACCACAAAAACGCCTCCATCCGCGTCAACAAGAGTGATTAATATAAGCTGTAAGAACTTGTTTTGCAATCGTTGTAAAATAAATGAGTCTGAAAAGGTGAATTTACTGATAATGATACGTTATAACCACAGTAAAACACGAATATAAGACTTCAATATGCGTAATTAAGATATTGAATTTATAACTTCGTTAACATCTACTGTGTAATTTTGATATCATGTATAGGTCATATTAAGACTGTCACCATCAAATATACCAGTTAGCAAGGCAAACAAATAACATTTGTCTTGAATAATTTAACTAGAATTATTCCAAGTTATTTAAGATAAATCGCATGCGTGACCAAAGTTACGTGTTCCTTGCACAATAACATAACACGTGAACTCGGCCTTGATCATGAATGCAAATTGAATATTGCACATTTACGAATTGTTCTTGTAGATTTACGTTCCTTTTAGATTTGAAGCATCGGCACTAGTCCAAACCTCAACCATAAGCATTATGTAATCAAAATGCAACTGATATTAATGTGCTAGTATTTTTTGAAATCAATAATCGAAATTAAAAACATTTAGACTTATGAATAAACATGTAAACGGCCTGTATTTTGTGTCTTCTTTTCTTATAAGTATATAAAATAAAACTACCCATATTTAAATACGTTTCTATATACTTTTTGAGCAGAATGTCAATATCATAGGGAGCAATAAAATGGCAAAATATAGTACTTAACAAATATTATATAATAAATGTATCCTCACAAGAGTTAGACTACAAGGACCTTTTAGAGAAAGCGTCTATAACACCTCATAAATTGTGCCTTTATGATTATTTCGACGAAGATAAATACACATGTAGGCAATTCAAATTAAACGTATTTGACAAACAACAAATATTTGTGGACCAAGTAATAGCAATATGCTATAAATCTGAAATTTTCCTTTTTCCTTTTTTAAACTAGTATTAATATTTGCCTTACTTTGTGTGTAACATGAATTAAAGAATTGGACTGTAGTAACTCTGCATTAAATAAGTGGCTGCAGGTCAGGTACTGGAAACAAAGACAGTACGTCAATACATTTAAGTCATACGTCTGCATTAGCACTTAAAACAATGGCAAGCGTACTCAAACTGAAAATAAAAAAAGAAGAAATACATGGCCGAACAACGCAAACAGGTGATTTGAATTCAACGCGTATACATTACAAATGTTGATTATCATAGATAGTATAGAGTAGTAAAAGAAAAAAGGAAAGAAAGAATGGAAACAAACTGTTCCTTAAACAGATTTACACTGTGATTCCGAAGGAGGCAACTTAATAGAGACAACAAATCAGACACCGCTGAACCAGGCTAGATACTTTGTAACATTTCACCGAAATTAAATACCACAAGAAGCTCGATCCTCCACAAAGGTTTAAGGGTATCAGGTTAACTAAAATGTAGGTAGCATAACCTTACTGTAAAGGAATGGAACTAGTGTTAGTCCTTAGCCTGCTGAAAAATTGTTGTCTGAAGAAATTGTCGTCTGTCTGGAATTTTAAATTCATTGGATTCGCCCAATATTTGAAAACTAATTGACAGAGTGTCAAACAGCTTGGATCCGGAGGAGACGCCGATTTACTAGGCGTCTGCTCTGGATCCAAGCTGTTTGCAAATTATATCACGGTCGCGCTAAGCAGTCTAAGGGTTAGAAATTTAATGAATAGCGCGAAAGAACAACTCGTTTTCCTCTTGAGGATACGTGTTTTCATTTTTGCTTGAGTCTTAGCAGTACAGCTTTGAGAACACATTCAATCTTTCTTAAAATGGCTGTTCTTTGATTTTTTACTCACATCTTATTGAAATTTAAGGGACACGTACATTCTGTCTGAGAACATTAATAAATGGTAAAATATATGATGCGTCCATGTCTGTTTCTGCAGTGATCATTTGACTTAATAGCACTTAAGTTACAAACATACAGCTTGATTACAAGTCTGATTAAGTTCTATATCCAATGTTCAGACAGGCTGAGGTATGTGACGAAGTGATATGTTTTGAGATTCTTAACTGTTACCGTACATAAGTCAAGTCAATTTATTCGGACAAAAAAGCATTGCCAAAAGTTAACAGTTTTCTTTAGTTATTTTCTCGAAATCAACATGTTTCTTATTTTGTTACTTAACAAGCACACCTTTATCCTTATCTAGTGTCTTTTGGGTGGATGTTCGTTTTCTGCCGAACGTTCGAATTTTTCACAAATAGTAAGTATCTAGCTGCATACAATATACCTGGTTAATTTGATCAAACGTAGCCATATATATTACCATGTATAACCTATTAACAGTCTTTTCGCAAACCTGCCACACTCTGTTTTGGAAATGAAGACTGAAGCAAGATTTTTGTAAGCTATTTGCATTTAAATGTTTGGTTTCAATTTTCAAAAGTGCATCGACCAATATTAACGTTTCTCTAGGGAAATTCGTAATCAGCATAAAACACTGCTTGTCATATCTAATAACTTGTGTTTAATTGCAAAGTACTCAACGCATTCACCGATCTGCGTCGGAAATGGTATTTTATCTAAAAACTAAAACATATTTAGTTTTAACACAGTTTACTGATTGTATGATATATATAATGTTTCAAAGATGAAATCTTAGCTTTTTTATATAATAACATCGCTCTCGCAATGTATGTCTATCTCTACCTTATCGCAGAACTACGAAAGAGATATATCAAGATGTATTATACCATAAACTTGAAATTAAGGGTCTTATAAGTTCAAAAAGCAAAACTGTTCTTGTATTTTTTTTTTTAATATACTTATGAAGCCTTTTACATTCCTACAGCAGCACTGACTTATTAAGACTAAGATATAAAATGCAATACAGCGGGGTAAAGTCAAATTGTTCTGTTGTATAGAGTTGTAATTTTTTATACGAGTGTTTATCCTCGATTTAATATGGTGTGAATGAACATGATTACATTGAATTAATCTTAAAGTAGATAGCTAGTTTATGTGACTTCTGGTTATAGTGCACGTGTCATACTATTGTAAATAGAAAGTTATATGTAGCCAGTACAAATTACTGGATAAAGACTGATCTTATGTTATCTAATAGTATGTTCATATATCAACGTGACTTCCAAGAAAATACGTAATTGTGTGCTGAGTTGCATACTGTATATCGGACTACTGTTAAGATCATACGAGTTTGACATACAAATTCTTCCTTTGATGCTCCGGTCACGACTTTAACTACTGCTTAGATGTCTGGCAAATGTGTAATAGCTAGATTCAAGTCGTGACAAGCAAGAATAACACAGTCCACTGCTTATTCAGTAATTTAAAGACAAATATAAAACACAAATATCTAACGCTATATTTAAGGATTCTGATCACAACTATTTCAAAACAAATAGTGTTTGACTTGCTTTATAATGCTTATGTCGAACATGATAATGTTCAGTAGTACGAATATGCAAGGTAAAAGTAGGTAATTAATTTGAATCTATTCCATTTGGAACAATATTTTACTTTGCACACACTTGTGCAACTTGTTACGTTTTCTAAAGTTTTTCCGAATTGTTTCTGATCAGAATTAAAACTTTCTTAATGTTGTTTTCGGTCCAAAGGGATTTGAAAAAGCTTTCTCAGAAATTAAACACTTTTATTTGATTCTTGAAATTAAATTGAACTGTCGGGAGCCCTGAGATAGCTTTCATTTATTTTCTTAAAGTTTTCCCCTTTGATGAAAATTTTGCATATTTAGAAGCAAATTAAAATGAAGCAAATTACGCAGACATGTTGCAGGTCGATTCAATTCCATTTGTGTGTGCAATCACAGTTTAAAACTCCAGCTTAGTCATTTGAATAATTGTTTTTGCCGCACTTCAGTGCGGCGTACTGTTTGGAATGTGATATTTTTCTGTTCATGGACGGACACGTGACTTATTTTTCACAAGATTATTCGATGCAAGATAATTTTACCTACTGACGATAAAGTTTTACATTAGAATTATTTGCAGTATGTTTTTTTTGTTTGAATTTTTAAACAAAAGTCTTAATTTATTCCCTCATGTAGTGCACGATTTCAAATGGTTACGGTCTATTTTGACCGGTAAAATATTTGAAACAAGTCTATGAATAATGTTTAGCTTCACTAAATTGAGTTTACTTATGTATATGAAACGGATGCAAACACACTGACCGGGATAGCGCAATGGACGCAGCGTTGGATTTGAAACATTTTTAGATGTCTTGGCGTTGGTTGGAGGCTCGGTCGGGACCCATATTTTTTATTCAGTCCTGCATTTTACATCATGATGTACATATCGACAGAGAGAAAAAGTTGTTTTAGTTAGATACAGTCGTATCAAAATTGTTTGATTTATTGAGTTAAATAGTTCCGGTATCCCGTCATAGAAATTAATACGTCAACTACCCGAATCTTCAGTATTGACCGGATAACCCTAAGTTTATGAGGTTACCGGGAGGTCGTAGATTCGTTCATCGGCCGGGTCAAACCAAAAAACCTTGAAAATTGGTAGTAATAGTTTCCCTCCTTTGCGCGCTAGGATTAAGAATTAGCATATTGACTAGGTTTTTTTTTTTGCTGTTAGGATAAAGTGACCGGCAAGAAATCAGTCCCCCGTGTATCAGTGATATATGTATGCACTCGTCACGTAAATGAACCAGATAATTCTATAGCAGAGTGGGCTGTATCTGTTTCCCCCTCTCTCTGGGACAGCCATTAGCCGTAAATAACAGACAGTGAAGTAAATCAAATAAAAAAACATCACGTGATCTAGTACATTACTGGAAAACTTACATCTACAACTTTTCAACTAATTGATATTTATCACCATATCTGTCAGACTATTGATAATAAGCAGTATGCTTGTATGTTTTTGTGATATATCCTAAGCTTTTGACAGAGTATGGCATAAAGGGTTACTATATGATATTGCAGAAGACCTTCCAAGCTTAACACGATTATATGCAGACGTTAGTATAAAAATAACACATGCCTGCAAGGGTTTTATAGGTTTTGTCAACCCGAGAAAAGTAATAACACCCGAGGCGTAAGCCGAGGGTGTTATTACATTTCAAGGGTTGACAAATCCCATAACACCCTCGCAGGCATGTGCTACTTTTTTTTATTATACTGAAGCACAATTCTAGGTTACATGCATTGATCACAGAGAAATAGAGAAATGAATAAGTATCTTTTGATAAATAGATATCAAATGATGACATAATATGTACTAATCCATCGCTCTATATGCTATTTTTAGAAAACTCCATTATATTCTATTTTTAGACATACACAGTAATCATTAAATGCTTACTAATCAATATCGAGCGCCTGAGTAACTCCGGGTAGTTTTGCAAAAGGTGATATTCGAAAAGTGATATTCGTTTCCAAAACCATGCGAGCCTGATATGAAAGAATATTATCCGTTCGCCTACGGAGATTTTGTATAGGAGGTTTAACTGAGGTATAATAATTCCCTTTATTATGCAGCATCTTCAGTAAACGATATGGAAGGTATTATCAATCATGGCCTACTGGTCATATCAAATTGGGCAAAACGATGGCAGGATTAATCTAAATAAAACTGAGGCAATGTTTTTCTGTCTTGGATAATATGTAACTCCTCCTACTTTATTATTTGATAGCAGAAAAAGTTATGTCGAAGACCAAAACAACTTGGGTCTTACCTTCAGTAATACAATGTTATGCAACACTCAAAACATTTCAAACTCAGTATGGAAAGTTGAAGGAATAATGAGTAAGCTTAAATTTATTTTAAACCGTCAATCATTAAATCATATACATGTATATAGTATGGCCTCACGCGAAACCTTTAAAAACTCGCGCATTCGTCGCGCGAAACTTCGCGCCACAGTGCGATATGTCGTGGAGAGTATTGCTGATTGTTTCGCGACGATTCGTCGAGAAGTTTCGTCACGTTTGTCATGACAAACAGGTGAGGGGTGAATAATTAAACTGCATGTGACAGATGTATGTTACTACATAAATGTTTATGTACATTTTGTATGTATTTTGCATCCATGAACATGTATGTACATAATTAAGTAAGTTTTGTGAATTTAATTTACGTAAAAGGTAAGTTCCATCCACATTTAATATCACAGTTCAAATGTGTTTCTTCCCAAAGGCTAATGCCTCAAATACCGACGAATATATTAAACGTAATACACGCCCGGAAACATACGTCAGATAATAATTTTGCTTATTAGTGAGAACGATATCGTGTTAGAATGAAGTAAATTCATTTTCAAAGATACCGACATGATGTCTTTGTCAAACACACGTATTGATACATGTACGTCCGGTTAAATTAACATGTAAATTGCATCTTTACATATTGTTTTCGCTTTGACATTTAAGAATCTCTCCCACTCTCTCTATCCCTCTCTCGTTCTCTCCCTTTCTGTCCTCCTCTATATTTCTATTTATAGTAATATATCATTGTGAAATGTTATTCAGATAAAAAGAAAATTTCTCCCTCTCAGGCTGAATATCTCTCATACTAAGAGTATTTGATCTAATTAAATATTGTATTGACTTACGTTCGTATTTAAATTTAATCAACGACAACACTGTCTGGTGCTGGTATTGATATTTATAAGTTTATACATCTAAAATATATCCATAATGTTAGTCCTTGTCTTTTAGTAAAAAAAAATCAGAAAGAAGTCAAAAGTACATGTGTAGCAATTTTCCTGATATTCATAGAACTTTACATAATAACAAAAGAAATAGGAAATCGAACTGACAAATGTTTGTAAATATTTATTTCTATGGAAAACGATACATGTCTGTTTTACATGCACGATTTGGAAATGAATGTAGCAACCTAAATAATGATCTGTTTGTTAAACATCTTCGAGATATTTATATGTTTCAGTGTTTTAAATACAATGTAATGATAGTAATGATATCATAGAACGTAAAACAATCAACTATGACAGTTATTGTACTTGTGTTTGATCTGCACACAGCGTACCAGCTCAGAATGTAGACGATATATTACTAATGAAGGCTTAAAATAACATACAAAACTTGGATGCCTGAATCCCACCTCTTCCTTCCTTATTCTTCTTTTTCTTCATTTCTTTCTCTCTCTCTTTCATTCTTATAATCCCCTCTTTGTTAATACTCATTCTCCTTTTCCACTTCTAACTCATATCTACAATTATATTTTGTTTATTATGTATGTATTGTGTTTGTATAAATATATTCTGAAATGTCTTTGACATTGCTAAAACTGTTTGTTTAATATCTATTTGGGGAGGGCCGTTACTTATGTTGTGAGAACTTGTGGCCGGACCCTATTTCTGTAAATATAAAGAGAAATGAAATATGTTTAAACTTAACTATCTAGTACATTAAGCCATGACCCGCTGCGGTGTTTTGTAATTGAAACAATTCGGATAATCCTTATCGTATTTTGTCAAAATTATAGCTATTCTGATACCTATAAGGGTATATCATCATTCGTTTGGTAGCATTTTACTGTTACATGTCAGTATTTAATGCAATATAACCATTTAAATGTTGCATTTTTGAAAAGAAACTGCAAACGCATATATGTCTACACTAGATCTAGACTATAGTTTTAAAGTAACGTAGAAATTGCCACTATTAAACAGTTATGTAGTGTTTATGTATATTCACAACAACGATATCAGTAAACAATGAAACATTATTATTTATATTTCCGGCGCTTTATGTTTTCTTTTGTTAGATTTTTTTAACATTGCAATTTAACATTACATGCGAGTTCAATTGTTTTTTTATTAAAAATTGTGAATTAAACATGTTTAAATTAAAGAAGCGAAGGATATGCGGAGATCAGCATTGAAGCATGTAGCTTAATTCTGGAAAGCAATTAAACTTTTGAAGTGAGATATACTTGTAGATGTTCTTGGTACATTGCAATCATCGGTTTGTATTTCTCTGCTCATCTGAAAGACAAGTTTAAACAAATGTGCATGTTATAGGTCTTGCATCTAAACAATTATGCGTTTATAATTAAAACATTTATCGAAACGTGACGAAACTTCAACAAGTGTATTAAATAAATGTAATGTGTTGTAGGCTTTGTGTTTTGTTAAGATAAGTTCATTACGTCGGCATTTAAATTCAGGCAAAATGCCTAGACGGTTTTCATGAAAATTCATGCAGCCATAATATTTCAATAATCCAGATTGAAACTGTGTATACATAATCCATAACATGATGATTGTTTATAACGGGGGAGATGGTCACAAAGAGAGGCAATTGTCACTTAACATCCAAACGGATTCTATTGAGAAAATCGATAGTTAATCTGTGTGAAGATGGAAGCAAAATAATTTATTTAATAACATCCATTCGTCTATTAGCGTTCAAGTAAAGCAGGAAAATGCTGAAATATACCAAGATGTGCCCTATTGATGACTAATCTTTCTCTAATTGATTTTTTAAGGTAAAAGCAAACACTGTTTGAAAACCTTTACGAATTTTCATCAACCTTAAAATTGAACAAACTTACCTCACCGAAGAATCCATGACTATTAATTGCCGAAGTGATCATTTTCTATCTCAAACTAATTTCGCATTAAAAGTAATGCATATACTAGACGATAATAAAAACTTTGTTATTCTGTATAATTTGCATGCATTTATTAATGACAGACATAACTTACACTATACGAGCACTAACGTACATGTAGCCGTGGGTTTTTTACGTAAATGTTTATAATTTCTATTTCTTATATTGTTATTTATCAACCCGCTTAATCACTGTCTGATTTGTACAATATTTATTTGAGTGTGCCAAGGTAGGGCAAGTTGAGCCAGATATGTGTACACGTATTGTTATACCAACGTCAATATATATAAGTCTAGCATTATAACAAGGCGCCATTTACTAGCTCCCTTCTAATTACAAACAAAGGCAGACCGTTTCCATCAAACCATTTAACAGTTTTTATAGCTTTCATAAAGCATTTATAAAGCTTTATTCTTTAGTAGTTTTATAATTCCTTAGCTAAGGGTGCAGTGGATATGGGTTCCGTCTTGCGTTCAGGAGGTTCTAGATTCGAGCCCCGAGGGGAGATTTCTCCTGACCTTCATTTGTTTTACACCAAGCACTGGTTCTAACAAGAAACGGACTCGAAAATGATTCTACAAGCCATATGCTTTAAACATAATCAAGCTGAAACACATAAGTTTAAACTAAACTAATTATTTTAGCTCCCATATTATCTGACGACTAATAACATAATACTTTACACGGCGGTCTTTCCCGCTAGTTTGCCGCAAGCTTTATCTCGTAAAATGTTCAAGATTGTAAATTGCTTAATGTAAAATATTTGCATTTACATACTGATGCTTGGTAACAAGTTTCGACGGTGCATCAGCACATATATAACAGTTCCCAGGAGAACATTTCGTAATCAAGATGAAACACAGATTGTCAGATCTAATAATTCATCTGCTTATTTATGAATGGCACTCCAATTTAACCGATGTGCCTTGAAACTGCATAATCTCATCACTGTCAGAGCGTCCGTTACTTTTCGAGTCTGTTTACCCTGATAGCAAAATTTACTTAACAAGTTTTCAATTACATGTTTGTTTGTATTTTTTGTCTCAGTTTTGCATTTCAAAGCAGTAAAATCATTATTTTTGTATAACAAAATACGAACTGATTTAACTTTTTTGAAAATGTTTATTACTGAACCGCGGAATTATGAAGTTCTGGGTTAGAAATATAAAGTACAAAAATAACTAGATTTGTTCATTGATAGCTTAAACTATCAATGTTTATAAAACCAACTTGAAACATTATATTATTCCGATTAAGTCAACATATAACAGTGTGTTTAAGTGAGAATATTGCAACTATTCAGAAGGGAAGAAAACAATTTACATAGAACGCCTGATTCTAATTTTGTTAATACAAAATGATGTTGATCACTCAGTGTAAAAGTAATTATTTGCACACTTTTAGGCACGAGTTTAAGTCAAGACATTTTCAGTAATCGCAAAAAAAAATAATGTTAATTAAAAAGGCCCAAATGAAAGCACCGACAAGAGAAGAATGCTCTATCAAGGTTAACATGGACATTTATTTAACATTATTTTGTAGCATAATTGCAAAGTAGACGTTAATAAATGGTGCATTTTGCTACTACACCCTTCCACCGGCTTAAACATTATGGTCAGAAAAAATAATTTCATACTACAGTTAAGACCATGCGAAACTTCCAAATTCTGTGTTTCGCCGCGAAGGTCTCTATCTAGCTGATTGGGCTGAAAAACACAATGTTATAAGTGATGCTCAATTTGGATTTAGGCGGGTCGTTCTACAACAGATGCAATCTTTGTTTTAAATGCTCTTGTCAGTAAAATCTTAAATAATAATGGTCGTTTAGCATGTGCATT
>JAULCC010240954.1:0-17428 GCA_032358795.1 Nuttallia obscurata | reverse complement strand
TCAAATCTAGATGTCATCCAAATTTTACACTATTTAAAATTGTGGCTGGTTTATCAATTCATTGCCATGTTGTTTTGATTACATCGCTATTTTGGAATACACCCTTTTGGGTGATGTGCGCGAGGAAAAGGGACTGAAAAGGGTCCTTTTAAGTCCAAACTATAGTTTTCTTATTCTGAAGGAGGTGGTTGCATTGATTTTTTATGTGAGCTTAAAAATGAAAACAAAGAAAGGTGGTAAAGCCAAAATCAAAAAGTGTTTATTTAATGTCAATAATTTGAAACTAGGTACTTAAATCCAAGGTATGATGACGAACACGTGTACATAGTGTCAAATCTGTAGTATACGAAGTTCAAAAGTCATGAGCTTATACACCAGCTTGTACGCAAACTTCAACCTTATATTCTTAAATGAAGGTTGAAAGTATTGTTCTTTGCGCATACACCTGGGTTATACTAGTAAAGGAGTAAATCATGTCTGAAAGGTGACGATATAGTACTTAGTTAGATGTAATTAGATTACACAGACTTTAACCAAATTGGACATTCCATATCCAAAAGGTGAGTCATATGCCTTAGTTCGCTAAATGACAGAATTATTGTACTTGGTACATCAACCCACGATATAATAACCAACCAATAAACAATAAAGTGTAGTATAAGTAGTATGATAGGAAATGTGCTTGTATGCAAGCTGGCATACACACTTTAACCTTATATTCTCAGTTGAGATAAGGCCATAATTTGATCGGAATGCAAATAGAATCTTGGTACTTAATACATCAACCTAGGATATGCTGACCAACAAGTGTACACAGTTTCAAAGCTGTATTATATGCAGTATGAAATGAATGAGCTTTGTATACCAGCTTGCGCGCAAACGTTAGAATTAATATCTACGATGAGAAAGGGCCATAGTTTGAGCAAATTGCAAGGTAACGTTATGATACTTGGTACATCAGCCTAGGATATGATGACAAAGAAGTGAACAATGAATTAAAGCTAAGGTATAAGTTATATGAAAACAATAAGTTCTTATTCATCTTGCATACAAATTTCATCTTATATATAATTTCAGAAACGTTCATAACTATATATAAATGCAAGATAGATTTATGGTACTTAAGACATCAACCCAGGATATGATGACCAACATATTACATATATATTATGAAATGGATGATCTTGAATGCAAGCTTGCAAGCAAAGTTTAACCTAAAGTTCTAAATAAATAAAGGGCAATAATATATGCATTCTGCCAGATATAGTTATTGTAGCTAGTTTACTGATTGCGGATATGACCAACTACAGGTTTACAATGTTTGATATATGTAGAATAAAAAGTATGAAAAAATGAGCCCGTATACCAGTTTGCAAGCAAGCTTCATCCTCATTTTCTAAGATGAGAAAGGGCTATAATTTGAGCAAAATGCAAGATAGATTTATCGTACTTAATACATTAAACCCATGATATGATGACCAACAAATTTACGAATTTTCAAGCTTTAGTATAAGCAATATGAACAAAATAAGCTTGTATACTAGCTTGCGTATAAACTATAACCTTGAATTCTAGAAAGAAAAAGGGCCGCATTTTGAGCAAAATGCAAGGTAGAGTTATGATACTTGGAACATAAATCTAGAATAATATGACTAGCAATCATACAATGTACTAAAGTAGTGTGAGTAGTATGGAAGTAATGAGCTTGTACATAAGAGTTGAGAAAGGGTCATAATTGAAGCAAATGCAAGGTAGTTTACCTTAATGGCAAACAGACTTTGAGCATGATGTTCAAAGAAGTAATAAGTTTAACAGCTGTAGCAATAGTACTTTGTAAGATATCATGAAATTATAAGCAAACTTAAACAAAATGCGGGACGGTGACCCCGATGTAAAAACGATCACAATAGCTTAAATATTATTCAGATATTCGAGCTAAATATTAAAGAAACACGTTTATATGAAACAATAAATACTAGTATACGTGCTGATTAAACGATAAAGTATACATCAGTTTAAAACGTGTTCCTGTCAAAATATGTCATTTTACTGTTGTTTTTTTACCACAAAAATATTTTCCATCAATTACAACGCAATACTACATCTAAGAAACGGGCCAAATTATTCGCTCAAGTGCATTGTGTTGGATTGCTATAATTAAGACCTCTTTCATGTATATTTTCATACATATAAGTCATTCATTTAGGTTAAATTTATTAACTATGCTGCTCCTGGATTTATATGTCAACCAGTTCGTACAGCATCTTCTCATGTAACTGAGGCAGTGCGGGACGACATGTAACTAACTCGTCGCATTGACGAAAACTTTCACCATGATATCTGTCGACCTAAATTATTATTAACATAGTAAGTTTAATCAGGTTTAGTTTCCATTATTTAGTAAAGAAGTTGGGTCTTCCTTCAAGGTCTAAACGCACTAGTTACGGCTATGACCCTTTTTATTTACCTGCGAGGTAATGCTGTATATCACCTGAGAAGTAACTATGGGCATCTGAATCTTCGGTGTCATATTTACGGTACCCATATTGCCAAGCAACCCTGCTACCAGGACAACCACTAGCTGCTTGCATTAATCCATAAGTGCCATAAGGCCACGTTATTGGTACCGTTATAGGGATATCTGGAAGAAAGAACATGTGCTTATATAAATATGAAATTAAAGACAATTGCGTTCAGTAAACTCTCCTATCGCTTGACACATCTCATTTCTCTAAACATTTCTTGGAATGGTTGTTTTAGATTTGATTAATTGCAATATTGCCCTTGGTGATTTTTAAAGTGTAGATGGTATTGTTTTCTGTGTCAAAGACATTGTTAAGAAAGCATTCCCATTATATCACACAAGCGAAATTCTTCCAGTAAAGCTAAAACATTGTTAATTAGACATAACGTTGTTTGAATGAAATGCCAGATTACCCAGCCAATCTCCTCCGACATTTACTTTTGACCTGTAGAAGAATAATTGCAACTGTGGCAAAGACGTTGATGATTGCTAGTACTGATGACTTGACAGATAAAAGACATGTGTATGGTAATACAGTTGAAAACTGCATTGAGATATTGGACATGCGGTTATGGCAAAGTAAATTAAATATCTCTAAACCCAGCTCTTAATCATCAGTTAAGATGGAGACCTTAACTGGTTAAGCAAATCACTTGAACACAAGCGCCCCGAGTTCGATTATGGACGGATATACTTTTGTTTTTCTACAAATTATATTTTTTCCAAAAACTAACAGATTGAACAAAAGCAACACACAACATATTTCTTCCAAGCAGCGGTATTTTGAAATGATTGTCGTGCAGTCCCGTAGATAAAAATATCCGCGTGTCTTTTTCTAGTATAATTTAATAGTTGGAACAGTGACATGTATGTCTTGTAGTGCTAGAATTATTAAAAAACACAAAGTCTTGTTTTCAAAGAAGGGTAATTATGGTTATGTCATTTGGCCATGCTACATTGGCGTTACGTCATCTGCCAAATGCAACCCAACCATCAACATACTTTCAGGAATGTGTCCAGAGTTAGCGGTCGACCAATCTATTTAAACTTCAGCCATGGGTCAGCAGTCCAGCTGATGTTTTACTTTCTGCGACATTTGTATTCTAAGCATTCTTGCTAGCCGCACTTGTTTTATAAGTCTTCTTTACATACTAAATGACGGAGTTTCCCGGACAGAAAACAAAATGTTGTGTAAGCTTACCTGTCAAATGTTTGAGGGGATGTGATTGAGCAGCAGTTTGTTTATTCGCCGCATACTCTTCTAAAGCGAATTCCATGTTACTGGTAATTGTCTGTAAGAAGACTACGTCCGTATTATCTGGACAAACATCCATGAACGCCTGGGCTTTTAGTACCTGTCAATGAAAAGCTTAATATATAAAAGATCAATAGTTTGTCATATGCTATATGCTTAATCATTTTTTGTGTGGTTTATTTTGCATTTACCTTTAAGTAAGCTGGAGCTGATTTTGGTAATGTTGTACTAAAAGCGGATTATTTAGAGTTTTATTCTTGTTCTTTAAATTCCAAAGTTAGGTTTACAACTTCCTGAATGTACATATACCAGTATGGATAGACAAAACAACGTATCATAGCAGACAATCAATGTTATTGAGTTGAACTAATCAATTCCAAGGGTATAAAACATATTTAAAGATACAAAAAATATTGAATATCCAGTAGGCTTGAGAAAAGGCACTACTGTCATGATATCGTTGGTCATCTACCAATCGCAATGGTTTTCAATCTACATTGTTCTATTTACATGTACAATATGTATTCAATTTAAGTGACCATGTTTTATGTTTAAGTTTAAAGTTTAAACATATTTTATTTGCTTATAAACATATACATTTATACAGAAGCTTTGATTCCTTACAACATGTCATACACTGTAAATATGGAGAACATATTATAAACTCAGATCAATTCATTTAAGATAAGTATAAGCAAGAGGGTTGGGCCACAAGTTCTGCAGACATTAGTAACGGCCCTCCCCTCGTGCTTGAAAATTACGTAAAATGCAGTATCAGTTGTGTTGTATATCGATATAATAAAAATGGAGTGTATGTTTTTTTATGCAATCAAATTGCGATATTTTGCTACAAAATAAAACAAAAACAAAAATCATTTTTAACTTTTAATTAATTACAAATCGATTGACTTCATATAAACTGGTTAATAATGGTTCTGAAATATAGAATGAGATTTGTTGCAGTTTTTTTAATTCTTAACGAGTAATTACATCATATTAGACGTCTGTTTGTATGAAAATGAGAGGTTATGCTTTTACTGGAAGTGGATTTACTGTTAATACGGTAGGGGACATTTGTAAGTGTTATTGTTCCTTTTTATGTTTTGTTTGCAGTTGTATTTGTCCTGTGTTTTTTTGTATATAAGTACTTTTTAAATCAAGACTTTTTTGCCCCGTATCACATGTAGTATAAATCATGCGTAAAATAAACTTACCAGGCTCCAATATTTTTCATCCAAAGCAGAAGTGATTGGGGTGAGTGTTAGTCCTACAGGTACTGGTGACGTCAACGTACCCATTTGGTTGTTGTAAATTAAACTCCCGAACGAGGTCAGGTGCAATTGAGTAAGTAAGGTTGAGTTTAAAGTCAGAGATGATTGGTAGCCTTTGTAAGCACCAGTTGGATAAACAATGTTGTTATTCTGTTGAATAAAACTGGAGAATTATCCCACTGATACAAAGGACGATGGTCGAGTGTCGAGTGGTCAGAGTTACGGAAGAATAACAATTCCCCCTTACGTTTTAGTTATGCATCAAAATGATTTTACATTCCTTAATTATGGCTTTCATGAAATAAAATAAGCACCAAATGCATAAGTACACGATAATGGACACACACATGCAATCTTTTGTTCAATGTATTCACTTTCTGTTATTTAAGACTTATGGACATCTCAGAGAGAAGGAAGTGGATACAGATATCTCCTCTGTAGAACACTCGGCTTATTTTACATGTACGTACCCAGTATATAATACTGTACACGCGGGACTAAACCCCATATTTTCAGCACAAGGGTTCCCCTTACTACCTTAAGAATATTTATCTTACATGAACTTAAAATCAGGTATGAATTTATAAAACCAAACTTTCAGATATTTTCTAAAAAGACACACGAAAGTATCGTAATTGTCCTTGTGTACGTACACAATTCACTTAATAGAACTCTTAGCTTTATCAATGATCCTTTCTAAATATTAATGATTGAAAGTTACGTAACTGGATTTAAATGTTTGAATCTTCTCAAATAACGGTTATTGGACGGAAGGTTGAGACAGAAACGTTTGAACAGTCATAAAGTTATTTGAATTCAGGTTGAGTATCTTCCTCTTACACTCACTTGCCCTTGTACGTGCTGCAGCACCTGCTGTGCCGATGTTGTATACCTAGTAACCGACACCGTCCCTATATTTGCTGCCATCACAATGTTCTGAAATTAGTTGTAAACTTGATGGTAAAGTATTAAATATATAAACAAGATGCAATGTTATATTTATAAAACGGCATACGTTGAAAAGGTGCTTTGCGTGTTGTCTGTTCAAACCCTTCATTGCCTTACCCCGAGTTTTAAGTCATATGCAAACAGCCAATTGTTTTACCAAATATTTAGTGAATATGTGTAGTTAAAAAATTAGCCAGGCAAAATATTGCGCATGCGCGGTATTGCTTTCGGCAGTAAAGGGGTTAAATAGCAGTTTGCAATTACAAGTATTTATAAACGTTTATTTTTTGTATATACTAGAGAGTTGTTGGCTGGTTCCCTTTCATTACAAAACAGGAATGTGCAAATTCATTCTTGCTAATGCCTTAAAAGTTATAATTATTGAATACTTACAATACGCTGCTTCGTTGCTAACGATGTATTATAAGGCGAGTACCATGTTTACTTCTTAAAGAGTCAAATACGCAAATCGAAAGTTATATTCTCACAATAATTTCAATTTGAAATAGTTGTATTCGCCTTTCCTAACAGAGTCCAGTATGGAATGAACTATTCAGAAGGTTAAATATTAAATTTCGAAATAAAAGTATATGTTACATCCTCAACTGCCATACAAAAAGTCGACCTACCGTTCCCCACTTGTCAATAAATGTTAGATAGTCAGATGCATTATATGATTCAGGTAGCTGACAAACGTCGCTTGCAAACTCTCTGGAAATCATGAAATCAGACGTGTTCACCAACTCCTCCTTGTAGCGGGCATTCCCGAGAACACTTGATGTTACAACGTCATTGTAAACAGATGACCCACCATCCTCAGTGTTGTGTCGAACAAGCATGAACTCTTAAATCACAAAGTCATTTAAGAAAATAAACAATAGTGATACCGAAATATTATACCGTATTTTGCAAGTCATTTAAGATAACATACCATAGACATACCGAAATAGATACTGCTTTTTATGCTGGTCATTATCCGCAACAGAACAGTATGTACAACTGATGAAATATATACATTTATCACATGGCGTTGCTTATTTCCGGTGTAATATAATCATCACGTAGTTTCTTATACAAACAATACTTTACATAAAACAACCGATGAGCGTCTCACAATCAAAAAGAAAAATCTTATTAACCTCTTGTTATATTGTCATGTGATAAAAAGAATATCTGATTCGTTTTCACCTTATATAAAACAAAATTAGACTCGTCCTGGAACCTTTCTTAAGCTGGCAAGAGGCTCGCTTATAAAGATTTCTGAACTCGTCCAATAAAAATTATATATAATGAAAACTCACCAGATATCCTCTATATACACCCTTGTATCAGTACATAAATCAATTAATAGATTTCTTAGCTCTGCCAAGATCGCTCGGTTAACTTAGTGGTAGCTTTCGTGGCGGGAAGTTGTTGTTGCAATCCAACCAATAGAATTTACAGTTAGTAATAATGGCGTCTTTTGTCTTGGACCTAAGGGTTTGTAGTACGCATAGCTTCAATTTCATTTGTGTCACGATGAAGTGACAGGTAGGGTTTCTAGCCCCCGTGTTCAAGTGCTATACAGTAGGCACGTAAAAGAACCAGATACATGTATTTCTAAAAAAAGAGTTTCCGGTTTCTCATTGACGTTCAAAAGCCCTAGATGAGTAAAGTAACCTTATCAAACAATCAGTCAATTAATTAGTAATAGGTTAAAAGATTTATTACTCCTTTTAACACATTTACTCCTTCAAGATTCCATGGTTTTGTTCGTGTGTTTATAAGGAATTTAAAGTCGCTTTAACAGTATTCCATTTATGTCGCGACGTCCAGCTTATTACAGGTGGAGGAAGACCCCGGGAGACCCCTGTACACTATTCCAGCGCGCCTGGGTAGAACCACATACCTACCTTAAACAACGCTTCCTCACTTGAAAAAAATCGTAATAACTAGACCTGGATTCGAACCCACAGTGGTGAGGGGATGAGAGATTGCAGGTCAATGACTAGTAACCTCGGCCACGGATTATAGTTAAAAATCATTCCCCATACTTAGATCGCATCAATTCTTAAATAAAATAAAATTTGTTCAATGAATATAATTGGCATTTTAAACTCGTACAGTACTTAAATGAAATTTCCATTATGAGCTATGTTTACAAATATATGGACGTCGTTTTGAGCACTCACTTCAGAATATTATGATTGCTGGTTTGAACACTTTTCAAGTTAGTATTGTTAATATTTTAAAATTCATTTGACAGCCTGTTTATATGAATACATGTACCTTTCAAATAAATAAACCGGTCATGGTGAACCCCCTTAAAAACACCTGATTGCCATGTTAACACCTATTAAGATAAACATGACATCCATTTTGTTCCAATAGGTGATTATTTGCAAGAAACCAGATAACTACAGATGTATACATGTACCATATGTTTTATCTTAAGAACTGAGAACCTTTTCTGATATAAAATGTCGATAAAACTAATCTTTGATTTAAGTTAATACTTAACCACTGTTTAGCGTAAAGGCCTCCTTTTTCAAAGGTTCACTTTGGTTGTCTGCAAAAATATAAATCTGATTTAAATATGATTGGTTTCGAGTTTACCAGAAACACACTAATGTTTAAACGTATTTTTATTTCTCATTGTACAACTTTCAAGCCGAAATAAAATGTGTATGGGTGTGTGAGAGGTGGGAAGGGTTTATAGATTTTTTTTTTTATATTCTTTATAAATGTCTACCTGTTGTTTCTCAAATGTATGCCATGTAGTGCATTTTATTTTGATGCAGTTGCGTGCTTTCAAAATTCAAACATATTAGCTACTGTTGCATGAGACTATAGCATTTCATAGTAAATAATTTTGAAATTTCACGTAACCGTTTTATATCTTGTACTAACTGCTGGTAGGAATAATGCAATTTTAAGAACGTAATTTTGATGTCTCCTGTCAATTTGACGAATTATAAATTTTAAGAAGGTTGGTTGAATATTTTATGTCTTTTATAATTGATCGATTATTTTCTACTGCTTAGAAAATAAGCCATAATTTAAGCAACTCATTTTCATAATGTGTATGTATACTGTACTACTGCAGCTATGCATTGCATAAAAGTATAACAACTCATGGATAACTTACATATTTGTTCAAATATATCTACTGCTGATTGGAATAATGACAGCTTGGTAACTAAAATAAATAGTATTCCTCATATACTTACAGCTGTTTGACATAGCGATATGTTGTAGCAACTCATTCTGATAACTCTTCCCATCATGCACAATGTACATGTGGTCTACATTGTTGGCTGAATGGTGTATGACGTATTCGGCTTCCTTTGCTGTGTCACTGGACACGTGTGTCGCTGTTAGCTTAAATAATTTAAAAAAATATTAAACGTGGTCACCATCTACATACAAACATATGTTTTTATACTGATTTGTAGATTTCATTGCTTGCCTTTGGGTTATAAATTGTTGATCATTAAATGACTTTACTGGAACAATAGTTACAACAGTATTCTATCTGCTTATTGCTATAGGTGGCGTTGTCTGTCATATGATAATTTATATTGTATCATCTTGTACCAAACCAATTTGAATTTGAACTGGATGTGTCTTTCTTTTGCAAACAAAGGTAATTTAAGCTAGTTACGCATGACAGTATTAATAATCTTAAACAGCATGTATGTACGTCATATCTAATTCATTGCAAAGTGGTGTTGATCGGAACGAACCGGCCATCTTTAGATTTTAGGTATGATGCTCTGACTAGTTATTTACCTAATCCATGGTTTGCACAACTGCATACCGGTATGCATAGATATTGTTTAGATTCAATTTGTTTACATATGAATGTAAACGTATCGAAGCGAGTCTGCTATTGAACTGGTACTGCTCTTAGTTTATTTCCATTGAACGCAGGAGTTAAAACGAACCGTGTTTTCAATATGATTAAGTATATATCAATAAGTATCATCTGACTAATAACGGTTACAATAATTACTAATCAGGTCAACCTACCTGTAAAATACGTCGAGAAAGGAGTAGACCAGGATCAATGCCATACATATTTGTATTCATCCCGCCAGGGTTACCGGTCAGTAGATTATATCCAATACCAACGTATGCAAGAGGGGTACCCGTCGTGTTCACTTATGCATTTGTAAACAGTAAAGAATATTTAGTTTTGCTCATACTGCATACAACAATATGACGTAGTAGTTCATCAATAGGGGGCCTCCGTGGCCGAGTGGTTATAGTCACTGACGTGCAATCTCTCAGCTCCTCGCCACTATGGGTTCGAATCCCGGTCTTGGCACTTCGGATATTCAAGTGAGGAAGCCTTCCAGCTGGCTTGCGGTAGGTCGGTGATTCTACCCGGGTGCACAAAAGCCCAACAAAATTAGTTATCTATCATGAAAGAAAACGAAGGTTTGTTTGCCTGGAACATAAAATGGCCACTGACGCTTATGTATTCAGTTTGTGTAAATAAATTCCGAGTTAAAAGCCAATATTTGCCACTGTACTTCACAAATGACTTTGTATAGAGATAAAGTGTATGACATTTCGTTGTAAATAAAACAAATATAAAAACCATAACAAACTGTTCATAGATCTACATGTCTGAAAAGTATATGTATACTTCAAATTCAATTAGATCGGTCATACGTTGTCGTTCATATTTATTTGAACAGTAATCTTTGTCGTCAAGGAACGTGCCATCATGTATCATATGCAATGTCTTTTTCCATATAAAATAAGGTATTGCGACAGCGTGAAATCGAGCCATTACATACTTTGCAATATCCCTGGGTTGATATTCATTAGTGATTATTGTGATATATATGAGGTCACGTTATTTGCGTCCTGGTCTGGCGCTATGAAATTCTTTAAAGCGCCTGGATAAACTGGAAACCACGATGACGTCACTTCGGCAACAACGTCATCAGATGGCGTTAAATTAGCATTTGTATATAGAGAAGTTGTGTATTCATTTGACACATTTACCTGTTTTATGTATTTATGCTATAAATAGCATCTTGCATTCTTGCTCATAAATGATTGGATTTATAAAATTCGTCATTTGAAAATAATAACAACTCAACCAGTCTCGTTTTTATCGTTTTCCAAAAAACTCATTTTATAAATCCAATCATTCATGAGCTCTCATGTAAGACCATCTCTGTATAAATATTTTTGAACAAAAAAGTAGAAAATAACTTTAGAAAGTTTAAATAGTGGTTTAACAAAGTTATAAATAATATGTGATTATACATACTTCACAGTGTATACTTTTGTTGGCAATTTATCTAAGTTTGTTTTATTAATTATGTTTAAGATAGAGACATCACAAGCGTTGTTGCTATTGTTGCAGTGTCGAATTGAAAGAGATGCTGAACGTAAATTTGATAAATAACGTTGAATAGTTGTAGATGCTACAATTATTTTGGTCGTAAAATCGAACGAAGTGTCGTAGTAGCTGTTGGTATACATGTTTATGGAACTAATGCGGTACCTGTTGCTGTTGTGATCGCTGCTGTTGTATACGCTGCTGTTGTGAACGCTGCTGTTGGCTTTAGCGTTGATGTTATAGACACGTGTGTCACTGTTGGTGTCGTTGTAGTAGACATGTGTGTGGCTTTTGCAGCCGCGTTTGTTGTTTTTGGTTCAAAATGTGTTATTGGCGGATATGTGGTATATTGTGGCACTGTTGTCGTAGCAGGTACTAATATAAATAAAATAAGCTTTTATAAGCATTTACAAGCATCATGTAACAGCAAACAGAAACTTGATAAACAGTTTGTATATCACTTGTATATAATTAACTCAGTCATTTGATAATGATAATAACCCGTTTGATTCTGTCTAATATAACACAGACATGAATAAAAGTTTAAAAGGTTCAAAACAATTCATTATATCTCCGAGTGCATAACTCAGCATAGCAATTACAGTTTACTGATTGGTATTTTACAAACAGCATTGATGTATCCTTTTAAGAACCTTCATCTATTGACGAAATAGGTGAGAGTATCTGACTTTCTGAGTTGAAATAAGCTTAACTTTGGAACAATTTAAATAACTGTTGGTCACGATATACAAAAGCCGTTCTACTCCGTAATTTGACTGATAGACTTTTCATATAAATGTGTAACTAAGACGGAAACGTTGATAGTAATCAGATTTATATAAAATTAAAAGGTTTCCTGTCTTTAGAATAATTATTGCCGTTGTTTAACGAGTTGGTTCAAATAGACATGTACATCACCTAAATTGACATTGTATCACCTAAACCTCAACATAATGTCATTATGTGTTAACTCATGGTTTCTCGTTTGAAGCGATGCTCTTCTATGCGGTTTCAAAACTATATTCTATTGACATACACTTACTTGCATCAGGTGCTGGTGGAACCCCTGCGCATGTCTGAGTTTGTATTCCTTCACCTAATTTCACATACCCTAACTAGGGAAACAGAGAAATAGAACATGCAAAATGTTATATGTATAGAAGTTTAAGATAGAACACACGTTGTTTTATCACTGTATCTTACCAATGATAAATTATATGTGTATGTCTTATGAGTTTAACATGAACGATGGAGCGTTTATACTGCCGCATTACATTCCACATAGTCTTACTAGACGTTTTTAAAATTCATTTAAGTGGTTTTTACATATATAAAGTAACACGAATGATTATGTTTATATGCAAAAGGAACTAGATACAGCACACACGTTAACGATAAAAGCAAATACATAAAAAGGAAAAAGAAAGCTAATAAGCCGCCAAGTGTAAAGTGCATACTATTTCGTAATAATGAAAGTATCAGAATCATTTCATTGAATGAGGGATTATTGTGCACAATTAATCTCAAGAGGAAATTTACTTTGTGTTCATACTCAATTGCTTTAAATTGAGAATTCAGTCCTGTTATAGGGACAATGTTCTTGCAGTCGAACTCATACAAAGATCCCATTGATATCGCCGACATGTCCGGAGACGGCAAAACCGGACTTTCAACAGCATAATTACAAAGGCAGTCATAGTCAGCATTTATTTCCAAAAGGGCGAACACAAGTACCACGAGAACTGCGTGCAATGCTTTAATCTCTGGCATGTCTCTCTGAAATAGAATGTCTCGAAAAGTTAAGTATAGGTGTCAATACTAGTTTAACAAAGCACAAGTGTTGTAATACATGTCCATGTGTAAGGATAAAGCATAGGAAATAACGGAAGAAATCAAAAGTAGCTTGTAAAAAGGTAGAAGACTATAAAGCCTGGCTATCATACCATCAAAGATAAAAATACATGACTATCTGAATAGCTTATGCAAAATGTGCAACTAAGCCCAAAGTAGAAACCTGTTTACAACAAAAAAATGTTTTGAAGTGTAAAACAATGAGGCATGACAGATAAATAACTGTAATAAGTGTTGATAGTAACTTATGATAAAATCTGATTCTAAACGTAAAATAATTAAACTTAACTGCATTATATATCTAGACAACGACGCCGTCACAGATGTTGTTATCAATAGTGTGATGCTAGTTTCTCAGACAAAAATCGTTGATACAAAATGAAACCTTTACATCAAATTCAAAAGTATGTTGTCTATTGACAAATATATTTGAGAGAAATTCTACATTTTATTGAAGCTTTAATTCGATTTAACAGAGTCTTATGTAGTTTAACGTGTATACTTCTTTTGGGCATAAATACACATATGCTTGTAGAAATTCGATATTTCTTATTTGCAATGAAATACAGTAATCAGGTGCAAATTCTTAATGGCATGTGTGCAAAAATAGCCAATTTCAAACAACAAAAGTAAAACAAAATCGTTTCAAGTGAGTTAGCCTTCCAGCTGGCTTGCGGTAGGTCTGTTGTTCTATCTGGGTACGCTATGTGCCTGTAATAGTGTACAGAGGTAGCCGGGTCTTCCTCCACCTGTAATGAGCTGAACGTCGCAATATGACTGAAATACTGTTAAAGCGACGTTAAATTCCAAACAAAGAAACAAACAAAGAAATAAAACAAAATCATTTTGGATCTCTGTATTTTGTTACCTTGAATTGCAAAACTACAGGTATAAAGTGTGCCTTTTTTTAGTAAAACTATCAAATATAAAAATGAATGATTGTCTAGTGATCATACATTTCCCTAAGCCCTCGTATTTTGTGTTTTATTTTATCAAGACTGATCTTGCAAGTATGTACATCCTAAGCCATGCTATACTAAACAATAACTTGGCTTTAAAGTCATTAAGTTTCAATGAGATTTTCAACAAGCTGAAACATTTCTATTAAACGAACCCACCTCTATCAGATATGCTCTCCGTGGAATAGTTTAGTGCCTTAATCTCAGTAAAACTGTACCGTTGGACCATATAGTTTCATTGTAATTTCACAAATCAGATAAGTAACATACGAGAGCGCCGAGAGGGGTAATTTAATCTAATCTCAATCCGCCCAGATGTACTCTCGCATACGACCGAGGTTTTCTAATATTGTGAGACCGCGTGCATTGTTGTCGACCTGAAGCACGTCTGCCAAAAGCCAATATGTAAGTACACACACGATCCCTAATATAGATAAGATCTAACTGTGCTAGCTTACATTGATGTAACAGTTAGTGTTCGATTTTAATCTCTTTCTGATAATGCTTCTTAATGTATTTGCTTAAACTATAGGTTGGATGCACAAATATATTAACACTTTCAGGAGAAGAAAAAAAACATTTCAAGACATAGGTTGAGTTTTGTTAAGACCTTATTCCACTTTATTTAAACAAATGCAAACGGAGGATATGCAAGTCAAAGTATCTAACTTTGTAACAGTTTAAAAGAATATATGAGACAATTTATACAATATACTGTTTATGTCGCAATACTGATGATATTGAAGACGAATGTCATTACACATGTCATTACACATATGTGTGTGTCTGTTATTCAAGTAGGACTTAAAGTCCTTCAGTGTTAAATATTTAGAAATATTAAAACTGAGGACAGAGGCGTTATAATAATATTTTTACACAAGAGATGATATCCTAAACATATAATATAATAGTTCAATTCCATTTCAACATTTTTACTGTTCATTTTTCACATTCATTACAACCAGTTTGTTCTTTGAAAATACTTGTCAACAATTTTATAAATACTGCATGTGTTGTAGACGATATACTGTGTACAAGTGTGAATAAATTGTTTACTTTATATTGCATGTGTGCCAGGAATCAACTCCAGGGTGACTGTGATTTAGAAAACAAATGCAAACAAAGATGGCTCGTGTTTAAACAATTCTACATGTGCAAAATTAAAAGAACAAACGGGAATTCGTCAAACCAAATGATAGGACGGATCATAATAGCCTTTCAGACAGACTGCATCAGTCATTTAATCAATTAATGATTAGTAGGTGTATATACTTTGGAATGTATTAGTATTCGACAAACAGTTTTGGAACCAACTTTAAGAAACTACTTATAAGTAATTTTATCCTTAATAGCTTTCGTTTTACTGGTAATAACTTTTTCGGTCGTGGTGCAAACTTATTGCAGTGAATAATTCCCCATCAAACGTGGAAATGATCGGCGGTTGCCGGGGTGTTACGATATGTTTTTCTGTAATGCAGAAGTCTGAAATTCCATTGAAATTTAAAGAATTTGAATTAGATAACATAATTTCAATCGATCGAAATTTTGATAACCCTTTCGATCTCAAAAACAGCAACCTTTTTATACTGATTTCCGGTGGTTTCATTCTTAAACATGGTGATCATACATCTACGTCTATTTTCATATCACATATACTGGTCTTGAGAACAAATGCTTGCTTTTTGATTGAACCAACAAATATTCTTTATATGATAGATAGTTCAGTGAAAAGATTCATCAGAATTGCAGATGCTTATCAAAAGGCGCGATTCAAACAAAGAATTTGGAAAACGTTCTGTTAAGTTTGCCAGTCATACAGATGAAATATATTAAATATTTTTTGACGAATGTCAAGATCATACTGAACAAAGATCTAAGTTCTTAAATAACCCAATTTGTATTTCGGTGACTGATACAGTGCATTTCTGACATTTTACGATCGAATTAAAGAAAGGTCCCATGAGCAAAATTATGTTTACTATTGCGTGTAGAGTTGTCAAACAATACTTTTTTTTCAGCTTACGTGGTATATAATCACCACACGCTAATGTGAGATATAGTGTGGCAGGTCTGTATAAGGCGTCCGTTGTCAGTCGTCAAATGTTTTCTTAAAACGATGTTTTCTCCCATAACGGATTGGCCAATTTTAATTTAACTTAACAGGAAGTACATTAAATGGTCAGTTATTCTAAAAATTATTGTCAAACAAACGTGAGGCTAAGAGCTTAGATATTTTGTGTGTGTGATTTTACGTATCTTGTGAACCTCAACAAGACGGCTTCGATTAATTTTAAATCAGTTTAAAACTCGTTGGTCACTAGGTCAGTAAGGCACTTCTTTTTAACAACCTTTTGAACATATGGGAGGTTTTATTTGTACCCTTAATTTCATGAAACTTGGCAAGAAATAGTGTCATGTGAAACCCAAGAAGAGACAAAATTTCCTTTTTTTAAAAAAAAAAATCTTGAACCAATGTATTCTAGAACATTGATCTGGCACAATCTCCCTTATTTAAAAATATCACGTTTCAGTAACTATTTCAACAGAAACAACATTTCGAAGGTAAATTTACAATTAGCATATGATAATCGAGACATGCTATATATATTTACGATATGAACATCATGATTTTGTATTCTTATTCTTTACACTACTTTGAGACAAAACCGCTGGCATAAAAAACGAACATAACCATGATGCTGAGAGTTTTGCTTTTTTTGCTTCTTTTAGGTGAATGACAATATGGCCACGAGTGAGTGGCGGAAGAATGGGGGTATAAACTGAAAGCATATCAGGTTTTCCAATTTCTCATATTATATGAAATCTACGACAACTAGATGCAACTTGCAATCCCACCACATCATTTTAAATTGTGGCCATCCAACTAACTGGCGGTAAGTCAATGCTTCTAACAAGTTTCATCCAAGTTCTTACATAACATGTATTGAGCTGACTGTCGAGAAATTACTGAACTACTACCAAAGTGACATTTATTCCAAAGAGAAATAAACTAAAGGGGAAACGTCTTACAAGATTACTGAATAAGGTAAGGGTCAGCTACTTCCCTGCAAGGGTTGATTTTATGGTATAATAAATAACTATGCATTTGACCAGAATATTGTATATTGCATCATATAATATATTCACTAACTTTTTACTAAATTTGTAAATACCATAGTCTTTAGAGAAATTTCATCGTCGGAAGCCCCCTGTGGGACGGGGGGGAGGATAGAATTCGCCCACTGCTTGAGAGTGCAAGGTGGTAGAAACCCACCAAAC
>JAULCC010240843.1:0-12556 GCA_032358795.1 Nuttallia obscurata | reverse complement strand
CTTCCTCACTTGAAAAATCCAAAGTGCCCAGACTGGGATTCAAACCCACAGCGGTGAGGGGCTGAGAGATTGCAAGTGAACGACTGTAACCACCCACTAGATGTTAACTAGATGTTTTCCATGGAGTCAGTGGAGTGGTCCATTTCAAAGTCAATGCTATATGATGTAGTATGATTTAGTGCACAAAGGATAGAATGCTTTATTATATTATTCAACTGTTTTATTCTGTTTATTTAAAATCTATACGATCTTTTATTTATATAACCAGTCAGATAACTTCCTGAAATTTGATTGGCTGAAAGAAATTATGTAGCAGACTGTACACTCTGTTTGCTTAAATGTAAATTAGACTGGCCTACTACAAAACTAATCTCATTGTAGACTACAGTATATCATGATGTCACATATAGACACATGTTTTTTTCTCAAAGTTCAACTAATTAATCAAATTATTATCTTAACAAAGAACAATAGAGATTTTAATCCCAGTTCACAGAGCACCAAATGCCTTCTCTCTCTCTCTACCTTTTTCTCTTTCATAAATTTTGATAGTGTTTATCTTTCATTGTTCACTCGATTAAAATACAATAATATTTTATGTCACTGGGTTCGTTTTTCACAATAAATACTTTGTACAAAATTAGGTATACAGATTCAAATTTGCCAGCTGTGCTCTGTTCTGCATCCTTTTCACATACTTGTATGTGTGTTATTTGAGATGTAGTAATATGCCTATTGTATGCATTTGTGAATAAATATGTTTACACATATTCTGATAAAAGTTTATAAAACAAGTTCAGAAATATGCAAATATACGAGGCTAGGTGAGCCATAATTATTAATACACTATGCATAAGTATAGGTGATGTTGCACATTACTGTAATATGACAGTACTTTAAAAAGTGTATGAAACAGAAGACATTTAACCAAAAAACATACACATGTTATATTATTTCACTATATCTTTGTAAAATGTAAGAAGTAATTTCAATGAATTGACTTAAAAATAGAAGCAAGTAATTGGGGAAAAAAGCAGCTCTAAACTGGAAATGATTTTTTAACTTTGTTAGGCCTTGAGGAATACAGAATCCAGCATGGCTATGCTAGTATGTAAACTTTACCCAAATGCTGTGCAACCTGCTGTGCAACCTTACCATTAAAATGTCATTATTGCATATCTAAAAAGGATCCAGCTAACAAAACATCAATCAAAATTTATGCCCTTGAAACATGCAATTTTCTTTCCATGAATTATCAAATATGACAGAAATAATTGTTCCATTGGGTTTATAAAATTCTATTCTTCATCTTCAAAATTAAACACAGACATATTCAGACAGGCATCTTAAGGAATATTGCATCCTGTTTTTAAAATTATGTCTGAGGTGTCAATCGACTTTGGCAATTGCAAGGAATTAACAATGTTTTGAGTCACTTTAGTTAGTGGCAACTTTAACGGTGTTTCCAAGAAAAAATTTTAAAATTGCTTTGTTATTTCACAACAGGTTATTATTATGATGTTTGACTATCCCATCCAATAATTCTGAAAACATTTGCTGATACTATCTTATAGTGCTTTCATTTTTTAGCTGTAAATTTATTAGATTTTCAAATATTAAACAGATACATTAGTGATATGGTCAGTTCTTATCAGGCTTGCCTGTGGTGTTGTTGATAACCCCATTTAAACCACAGACAACACATCTTGCCAAAATGCTCCTATTCATTGCCTTTAAAGGTCAAGGTTACTGTTGCCAAAAATAGATCTGGTCTGTCAAAGCCTGTCCCATAAAATACTCCGTTTTCTTGTTCTTCACATGCTTCTCTGGATTAGGCAACTATTTCTAAAAGTAAAACTCCTTAATATGTTTGTTTAATGTCTCAGGCCTTTCAAATAAATCTTGAGTTATTCGAAAGTCCAATACCATTTCTGTTACAGATTGTGTCTAGATGGGTAATTTTTACATACTGAAGTATCTCATGTTTTTTTAAAAATTAAAAACAATTTCAATCTGCATTTTTGTGTCTTTCAGTTAAATTCTCTAGATGGTGTACAGTCCCTTGTGAAAATCCGAGAGCTACATGCACAAAGAAACAACATAGTAAGATATTCCTTTTTCTGTCATCACATTCTTCTTAATTTTATACCACTTACTTTGATTAACTCCATGAAGAACTGAAAATTCAAAATTGCTGAGCAACACCTCAAGTTTTAGTTTAAAATTGATTACTGCATTTTCAACAAAAGTTCTTTAAACTAATTTCAATTATTATCACATGATCAAGCTCCTTGAGCTTAAGACTTTTCTTGCTCCATGCTCAAATTTCAAATTTCAATTTCAGCTATTTATAGAATTTAATTGAACTTTTTTATAAAAGATTTCATTCAATGTTTCAAAAAAGAGTGCAGGTCTATTTGGGAAAATATGTATTAAAACATTTGAGCATGATGCATAAAAAAGTTTTATTTTTGAAATGTAACGGATTCAAAACAGCTGTACTCTATTTTGCCGGTAAGTCTAAGCAGAAATGATGCCACAGTCTTATGACTATTCAATAGAATATAAGCCTTATGGATTGAACCACTTGCTGAGGTAGCAATTTACAAACTAATGAAGCCAGCTGTTTAAGCATTATATACATTGTTATAGTAATACATAATATAGCTGCATGCAGCAATCTGTACGGCCAAATGCTTTTACACCTTCTGCAGATGTAACATACTGTTTATTGTTTTATTCATTCAGGCCATATGTTCACAAAGCATATTATGGTCACAGCTGAGTTTTGAGCTTGAAATTGTTTTTGCAATTATTTTGTAATTTTACCTAAATAGCATATCATTCTTATTTGGCCTGCAAATCAATATAAAATTTTCATTGCTAACTCAATGTTCACTTTAAAAAGCCCAATTCAGATATTTTATGAAAATAAAGTTTCATTCTCAAACTCAGCTTAAAAAATGCTTTCTGAACACAGGGCTAAGATTAGAATTCACAAATAATACCCATTCTAAGACTTGAAACTCAAGAATAATCTTGAACCCTGTGGTTTGGCTCCCAGCTTCTTCCATTCTGGTGAAAGCTGAGAGACAACTTAGATTGTAAGAGACTATTCTTAGGTTTCAAGTCCAAGAGCAGGTTGGTGAATTCCAAGCCAGATCATTCTTCGCAGTAAGATATAGACATATTTTATTCAGTAAAGTATACATAGAGTTCCTTGTTACATCAACAGTTTTTACAAAAATAAGTGAACAACTTGTGACAAAGAATCATTTTATAATCAGATAACAAGAAAAACAATTCTTATTGAAAAAATATTTTTTTTTAAAAAGACCAACAAGAACAAGTAAACAATAAAAAAGTATAAGATTTAAGAATGAACTTGTAACCGTAGCAATGCTGAATTTATATAGAATATGAACAAAGTTAGCAAAAGTTTAATTTGAATTTTTTTTTTTTAAATTTATGGGTTTCTTTATAATAAGAGATAGATAACCTTTCATTGTTTGACCAACTTGGCTTATGAACAATGTATGCAATACCTATAATTATTTCAAACATTTGGGTTGATGGTGTTAGTGAAAAAAAAACCACATAGATATTCTGAATAATTGACTATATTATTGGCCTACATTACCCCTTTCAGTGTAGCACCTGCATAGTGATAACTTTGCAAACAGTTTGGATCTAGATCGCAAAATGCAGCATATGATCTAAGATCAAAACTGTTTTCCACTCAGATTATAATTTTTGAAAAACAACACAGAAAAGGCAACTTTTAGAATTTTGTCAGACAAAAACTTTTTAAGCAGACGTCATTTTTATGAATTTATCACTGAAAGGGTTAATTATTCCTTTGCAGTGACTTGAAGATGGTGTATCTTTAAATGTTTTACAGGACAACATTGTTCCCCTGACAAGTTGTTTCCACCTACAAGTGCTCAATGTTGCTGATAACCACATCACCACCCTCCATAACACTGTTGACATTCTTGCCCAGCTCAGGAGGGTAGAAGTTCTCAGTTTACATGTAAGTACAAAAACCTGTTTAACTGTAATATCAGAATTTCATGCCTGTTATATCAGAATTTCATGCCTGTTATATCAGAATTTCAAATTGAATTTGGCCTACCAAAAGTATTAGGTGTGCTTGTTTTTCTGATATGGAAAACATATTTATAACAACATTACATGTTTGCTACATTTTAACCATGACGCTGATTTGAATTATAGATCATAAGTGTCTTGTAGGTTTAAACTACGGTCGAGTATAGGATATGTTGATTTTGTACTGTGATATGAGCAAATTTTCTTGAACTGATACACAGGGACAGGTTTAGTTTTAAATATGAGGTATTTTTCTGAATGAAGCATTTCTCTTTGTTATATTCATGGAAGTTTGGTGAAAGAAAGAAAAACATATTTTTTAATTTTTCAAAACCTTTGCATAATTATCCACATGATATTTATATGGAAATTTGTAAGTAATCAGAAAGCTAAAATAGTTTTGTTTAAAGACTGCCGTTATTTTTCCTAACAAAATATTCATGATAATTAAAAAATTATCGGAATGCGGGAATAGTTTTTGAAATTTTAAAAAAATTGTACAAACACAACATCATTATGATATTTCTCATCTTATAAATCTTGCATATCATCTATGGCAAACAAGAAGCATGACACTTAACTTCTTACATGCTTTAAATTACAGGGAAACCCAGTTGATATGGACCCTCTCTACAGGACTGAGATCTTGAGGGCCACCAATGTTATGACACTGGACAACATATCTGTACGGCCCCTTCCAAAACGCTCCGAAGACGAATATGATCAGGTATAACTTGAGATATGTTAACAGTGCTTTTATTCAGCAAGAATAGTATAGCTTTATTTTCAGAAACGTTATCACATAGAATACAAAGAGATTTTATTAATCCAATTTGATCTTTTTGGGAATCAACATCCGGTGAGAAAAGATGTGATGTGGATTTCAAAGTTAATATTGATTGATTGAATAAAGAAAGTAAATTCAAAATAAGTCGTGTAGGGTCTAATTGCTGGAAGCTTTGTTAGTGTTCAGTCCAATATTGATAATGTTAAATCCAATATTGAAATTTCTCTTGAAATATTTTGATCTCAAATTTCGTTCATTATTGTCTCATACAGTTATTAACCAATAACATGTATTAGATAATTTTACCTGCACAAAAAACTTCATCAGAAATTGCAATTTCAAAGTTTTCACAGGGCATTAAACTAATAGAGTTTAGAACAGTAATGCTCAAGGCTAGCATTTAAAGTTAATGCTTTTGTTTAATTTCGTTCACATCAGCACTTTCATAACATTTTCATATAGTTGTCTTTTCATCTCTAGATTGAATTGTGAAAAGTGTTTCACTGTAACCTTGTAAAGAAAATTGAAAGAAAAGTGGTTTAATCAGCTGTTTTACATCATTTATAGAGATTTCTCTGTGAATTATTACCTTTAGATTTCAACGGTGAAATTATAAATTATCACCTCACTCCTCCAATGTACTGTAACCTCTATTCTACCATCATGAAATACAAGGCATTAAGACATAGGTTAGCAAACAGTGATGACATCATAAACTGACATAAAAAGCTTGACATTGTTACAAGCCAATATATCAGAAGCAAGAAAGAAAAAGAATAAATTTTCATCCCATGAATAGCAAAGGCTTAGTTTTCTTTCATGGCTTTACAATGCATGATTATATTGCCTTTGCTTGATGAAATGAATACTTATCTTACACTGAAACAACCAATTATGTGTAAAAGCAAAGACTTTTGCTAATGAAACATGTCGCAACCATGCTATGTCAGAAAATTAGGATTTTGCTTCTCCTTTATATATATCGCCTGTGTAAAAAACTCACCATTACATTAACAGACTCTAAACAATAGAAACAGTCAGTTATCTCCCTTTGATATTTTGTCAGTCCTTCTGCATGATTGGTTGCCTCTGTTTTTTATCCCTGTATTATTTACACTGTATTATGTGCATTCTTCACAAATCCTGCAACAAATTAAGAATTTCTGTACAAATATTTTGTTTAAGATATACAATTTTTAATCAGTATGGTCATACAAAATGATAACTTTAAAATAGAAACATCTATGTATGAAATTGTGATAAATACTAGGGGATTCCAAATGAAAAGACCTTAATTCTTAGCAATTGTTCTACCATTGTTTTTATCGAACAAGGGAAATAGTGCAATGTTCACAATTCATTGATTTATATCTAGTTTGAACCAACATACAAACACAAGCAGAATATTAACACACTAAAGGAGGCAGCCAGACAAGCTTTTGAAGAGAGGATGAGGGATGCCAAGTCAAATATGGCTGACCAGATTGGCTTTCTACAGAGGAGAATTGTGTAAGTACAATCAGACTTCAGATTGTATAGCTAGAGATAGCTAAATTATGACTTCAAACTAGATTGTTTTTTGGATGCTGGGGTTACCTTTTGAATATTGATAACTTTTATTTGCTGAATTATGACTTCAAGATTAAGTTTTTGAGGTTACCTAAGTAATAAAAGGTTCTGTACCATTTTAAAAAAAAAGAAATTTCATACAATACTAACTGCATGCATCCATAAGCCTTAATCTATACCAATTGAAGTGTTCTGCTTGAATTTTGTGAAAATCCATTGCTTTATTCCTTTATTTGTCAAACTTTGAGTCCTCCTAATTTTATTGTGTAACCCCAAGTCATTATGTCAAGCAATCAGTTTGACCCTTATCAAATCAAAATAACCTTTGTGCAAATTGATACCCTATGACAGAGAAAATGACATATAGAGGAAGACCAAAATCAGACTTACTGATCACAAGGCTATCATTTGTGGAGTGGTGTCATCTGTCACATGTTTAGATTCTTCTATTTTAATTTTTCCTGTAATTTCAAAAGCATTTTTTGTTTTAAAAAAAAAACATTTTTTAAAAACTGGAATACTTGTAATATTCAAATGGATTGTAACATTTGCAAATAAGTCTAGACTTTCTAAGAGGCACAGGACCTTTTTAGTAGCTGAAAAATTAACCATACTCACCTTTTTGTATAAGTTACACCCAGCAGTAGGATTACCTGAAATATGTTTTTAGTTTAAACTTATTTATTTTTGCTTGATTATGTTGAAAGCCTGAGACTTGTAGAAATACTTGATAGTCTGTTTGCTTGGTAGAACAAATTAACAGTTAATGAATATTCTGTAAAAAATGATGAACATAATTATGTCGTTGGTACAATTTTGTTTTGTGAAATGTACAAATGCGAAGCTCAACTGGGACTACTTTCTGATGGTTGTAGAAATTGAAACAGAATGAGAATATAAATTCTTTGATTCAAATTTTACCATTTTGTAATTTTATCTGATGCTATGTTTTTAAGCTATGAATAGAGGGCCATAAAACTGGTTCCTTAGTAGTAATAAGGCTTACCATATTGATGAATGAAATAATTCCTATAAATGTTATTTTTTATATATATTGACAGACAATTACAAACAGAATATCAGGACTATGAAGGCAGACTGCAAAATGATCTAGACTCATGTTTGAGGTGAGAATACTCAAGATTGCCTAAAGCAGAAAAATGCACCCAGTGTCTCAGTCTATTTGATTCATAGTGTTTCTTAAACATTGCAATGCTTGGAAGTGGTAGTCGTGGATTCACAAGTTTAAAATTTTAGGAATGGAATCCATTATGCTAAAGTTTCACTTATTCTGTTATGTTAATGCTTATGATAGTTGAATATTTAATTCAATTTGATAATATTCAATAATAATATATGCTATAATATTTTATTACCAATTTAATATGTGCATAGGCATAGACTTTTTACAATACAAGATATACAAATTGAACATTTTCAAATGTATGTGAATGTACAACTATAATGATAAATTAAGATACTGTTTAACTAAACAATGTAGACCCATATGACTCATAAGATCAAGGTCTACAGTGTTTGCCACTGGAAAGCTTTGTCACATTAAAATAACCTAGAAGTACAAAATGGACTGGTTTTAAGGAATGGTGGAACAGTTCACAGGAAAAAAACAAAATAGCAAGAAATTTTAGGAGTCTTTATAGCTTAATTGAGTAAATTTCTTTAATTTTGTAGCAACATAATATTTTATGTAAAATGCTATAAAGACATCAGTTTTGGATCTCCTTGACTGAGCAGTTATGTTCATAGACTTGTTATCTCACAGCCCCTCACAATATGGTTTGTATCCAGGTCTGGGTACTTCAGATTATAAAAATGCAGAAGCCGTCTAGCTTGCTTGGAGTAGCTAGGTCTTTGGTTCTATCTGACAGTGCTCTCTAGTTTAAACAATCTTTTTATTCAGTATGAAATGGAAGAAACAACAGGCAAAGTCTTTTTAAGTCCTCTCTAGAAGATAAAAGGGATATGAAACATGTAACAATCAAATACTTAATAGCATTGCATGAGTACACTATAGCATGATACATAAAGCATAATAAAACAAATATAAATAGATATTGAAATGGGTAGGTTTTGCAGTGTGAACATATTTTTTGCCTGGAATAATGGATAGAGATACCCTGGAATTTTCATCCATCTGTGATGATCTGGATGTTGGGATATAACTGAAATAATGTCACAGCAACATAAAATTTAAAAAAAAATCAAACAATGTCATTTAAATACATTTTATTGCATGCAACAAGAATATACCAAACCTTTATTAAATTGACATTTATATTTAGTTATTTTTTTGTAAAAGAAATCAACAGATTACAACCATTTCCAATGAACTATTAAGAATAACCAATGACAGTAATGATGATAATATGACATTCTTTACATATGATGTCATGTCCTATTTTAAGGGGAGGTTCTCATATATGCCATGGCTGATATACATTGCCATTTACTTTTTAAAAAAATTAATATGATCTTAACATTCTGATTAACTGTATATCAAACAGGTACCTAGATTCCTTGTCACTGACAGAAATAGGAGGCGTTGACAGACATGCAATCAGAGATACAATGGGAACACCAGCACGAAAACCTTGGGTATTATAGAAATTAACTTATAGAAAACTTACTTCTCCGTATATTCTTGATTGTGTGTTAATCTGACTACATTATGTTGTGTTCATTTCTGGTTAAATATTTGGCATCTGTTTAATCATGATCTTATTTCTGTAGATAAAAGATATGTAATGAACTGGCATCTGAGTTTTAGTCCATTTAGTACAAGTTACACATAACAGAATTTTGTGTCCATGTTCATTGAGGTCATGCATCATCATTAGAAATCATATGTGCAAGCTTGCAGATTTTCTTCTAATGATGTTAGAAGTGTTGTGTTAATTGTGATTGATACATAAAGAGATTAACTCTTTGAAACTATCAGGTCTGTAAAGGTGAAGATGGTTAGTATCAGATGCAGTACATCAGTGAAGCTGGAACTTCTGTTCTTAATGCACTTCTTTAGCTATTTATAGATTAAAGTGTTAGTCAGTAAAAGTGGAACTGAGTTTTTAGATACTTATAGATTGTTAGTAAGTAAAAATGGTACTAAGTTTTAATGCACTTCAATAATAATTTTAAGTGGTAGTCAGTAAAACAGGTGGCTAGGCTGATAATGATACTGGTTATTAGTGCACCTCTTTGGACATTTATAAATTGAATTGATATAGCGAGTACAACTGGTACTAAATTTTAATTTAATGCACCTCTATGGATATTTATATATTAAGGTGAAGGTCAGTTAAACTATGTTCCTCAATCCTGTGCCGAATATTTTAATATAAGCAGTTATCAACTTTCAGTTCTGACTTTTAATTGTTACATTTTATACAAAAGTACCTTTAAGTATTTGTTATAGCCTATTTTACTTCTCTCTAGAAAGAGGACACATGCATATACATCTCCATTAGTTTTATGGCAAAACAAGACCATTTTTTCTCTGGCATAGCAAGCAGTAAGATTAGGTGTTGTATAAAATGTTTTCGTCCATTTTGCAAAAGGATGTTTTTCCTTCTAGCATGGTCACAGGTCCAAATATGAAGATGACCAAAACAAAGCTGACTACAGCCGTATAAAACAGACAGACGAGGTAAGTTTATAAAACAGATGTAAAAGTAAATAAAACCATCGAAAGATGTAAGTCTATAAAACAGATGTGAAAAGAAAATAAAACCATCAAAAGATGTAAGTCTATAAAACAGACGTGAAAAGTCAATAGAACCATCAAAAATGAATGAAAGTCTATAAAACAGATATGCAAAGTAAATAAATAGGTCAAATGATGTTGGTCTGTAAAACAAATGTGGAAGGTTAATAAAACCATCAAATGATGTAAGTCTATAAAACAGATATACATAGTAAATAAAACCATCAAATGATTTAAGTCTGTCAAACAGATGTGAAAAGTAAATAAAACAATCAAATGATATGTCTATAAAACATGTGAAAAGTAAATTAAACCATCAAATAATGTCAGTCTATAAAACAGATGTGAAAAGTCAATAAAACCATTAAATTAAATAAGTTTTTAGAACAGATGTGAAAAGCAAATAAAACCATTAAAATTTAATGATGTAAGTATTTAGAACAGATGTGAAAATAAAATAAAATCATCAAATGATGTAAGTATATAGAACAGAAGTGAAAAGTAATAAATCATCAAATGATTTAAGTCTTAAGAAGATGAGAAAGTAAATAAAACCATCAAATGATGTAAGTCTATTAATATACACAGATAAGGTAAGGCTAAAATAGAAACAAATGTGCAAAGTATAAACAAAAACAGTTGAGGTTGGTTGATAAAAAAGAAAGATGTTTAAAGTAAATGAAACAAAGAGATATATTAATATTAAACATATAAAACGACACAGATAAGGTAAGTTTATAAGACAAACAGATTGTTTGGAGTTAATAAAACCAACAGATATTAACAATTTATAAAACAAACAGATGATTAAAGTGTATAACACAAATGTATATTTACAGATTATAAAACAAACAGATGTTAAAAATATATAAAAACAAACAGATGTGTTCAATCTATAAAACATACAGATGTGTAAAGTATATCAAACAAACAGATGTGTAAAGCATCTAAAACAAACAGATGTGTTCAATCTATAAAACATACAGATGTGTAAAGTATATAAAACAAACATATCTGTAAAGCATCTAAAACAAACAGATGTGGAAAGTATTTTTTAAAAGATACGATGTGTAAGTATATAAAACAAACAGATGTGTAAAGCATCTAAAACAAACAGATGTGTAAAGCATCTAAAACAAACAGATGTGTAAAGTATTTTTAAAAAATATGGATGTGTAAGTTTATAAAAACAAACAGATGTGTATAGCATCTAAAACAACCATATGTGTAAAGCATCTAAAACAAACAGATGTGTAAAGTATTTTTACAAAATACAGATGTGTAAGTATATAAAACCAAAAAGATGTGTATAGCATCTAAAACAATTATATGTAAAGCATCTAAAACAAACGGATGTGTAAAGCATTTAAAACAAACAGATGTGTAAAGTATATAATGCAAACAGGTGTGAAAAGCATCTTAAACAAACCGATGTGTAAAGTATATAATACAAACAGATGTTTTAACTATATAAAACAAACAGATGTGTATAGTATACAAAACATACAGATGTGTAAAGTCTATAAAACAAACGGATGTTTAAAGTATATAAAACAAACAGATGTGTAAAGTATTTTTTAAAAATACAGATGTGTAAGTTTATAAAAACAAACAGATGCATATAGCATCAAAAACAAACATGTGTAAAGCATCTTAAACAAACGGATGTGTAAAGCATCGTAAACAAACAGATGTGTAAAGCATCGTAAACAAACCGATGTGTAAAGTATATTATACAAACAGATGTGTATAGTATATAAAACTTACAGGTGTATAAAGTATATAAAATATACAGATGTGTAAAGTCTATAAAACAAATGGATGTGTAAAGTATATAAAACAAACAGATGTGTAAAGTATATAAAACTTAAGTAATGGGGAAGTCTACTAAACAAACAATTATGTAATTAAACTAGATGAGGTAAGTCTTTAAAACAAGCAAATGTGGTTAGCCTTTTAATGGAAGAGATAGTGTTAGTCTATAAAACAAAACTGTTGAGCTAATGGCCATGGATAGTAATTAGACCAGACAGCTCAGGTAGCTTAGTTTAGACAGACTGTGTATATTTTATGTGTAAAGTACAATGTTTTTGTGAAATAAGTTCTTCTTCATCATTATTTAGTTCTGCATATCCTTTAAACACCTGACCAATCTTTGCAGCTGATACCTTCAACATTTTAAAACTGATGTAAATTTTGTCTCCATCAAACTAGGCTGATCTTTAGAGTGAATGCCTACAATGTTATGGAACAAGTGTAATTTTTGTATCCTCAAAAACCTGGCTGATATTTACAGCTAAAGCCAATAAGGTTGTAAAATGGGCACCAATTTTAAATATTCCAACCTACAAAGAAAATTAGCATAAAAA
>JAULCC010240510.1:0-12561 GCA_032358795.1 Nuttallia obscurata | reverse complement strand
ATATAAAGAAAATTTAACCTTTTGCTGAAGCTTTGGCTGTTGTTTTTTCTCCTGTTTATGCAGGGTCCAGATAGAGTCCTGGGGGAAACACTTCAGGCAGTGCAGACACAGATTATTTATTGTTTAACATTTTAATCTGATCAGGGTTTACACCGTTTTTTGTCCTGTGATCTTTAGGCTTCTCCGATTAACAATTTTGTGTTATTCACAATCTATAAAGTGTAACAAATACATCTATTTTTGTTGTTTGATATGAGCAACTTAGCAAATCATTTTCCCAAAAATCCTGTTAATGAGACAGTAGGTTATTTACAAACCAATATACATCTTTCAGATTCCAGTTGTCATAGTTTTCATTTTCATGAATTGTGTATTGATACAATTCTGAAGATGATATCTACATAGTTCTATAGCTATGCCGTTTTTACAGACAACAGTGCTCTAGTTATACTTATGGCTTACAGAACAACTTTAGTAACTTCACTTCTTGATATATGATAGGAGACACAGACAAATATGTCCTTGTCACAAATCATTTTTTTCTATCCAGTGTTTCACTTTGTTATAGTCTGTGTTCTCACAAAGTATTGATATATTATAAACATCAAGTGTTACACTAGGTGTTTTCTATTGTGCTTATATTGTGTTAGAATACTTTATTTTGTTCTTATTAGATATGTATACATTCAGCTCACAAAAAGAAATGCATTTAAATATTAGATGCTTTGAATCCTGGAAGAAAACCAGATTTCTTTATGTATCAGCTTCTGTAGCATACATTTACGGAAGTTGCTATGTAGACCATATTGACATTCTTTGGGCTATGGTTGACATGAACAAAAAAATAATAAAGAATAACTCAGCCTATTCAGAAAATGTGAAAGTACTAATATGGATAAAAAGAATATCAGTAATCTGTTGATTTGTGTTCTTTGCAGGCAGTTTTGATATGGTATGAAATTTACATAGTTAATGTTTGAAAACACCAGAATAATAACTTCAAGTATTCAGATATACAAGAAAAGTCATGTCATCAGTTTTGTTCATTTATATTTTAGGAATTGTCTTCAGCAATTATTAATGAATGAAATTGATGAATTTCTGGATTTTTTTAGACTGAATAAGGTTTCTTTCTTGGATGAGAGTCCCTTCATGAATGCCATGTATTTTCAAGTGAATCATATGTTTGGAATTTGTTACACGATAATCAAGTAAAGCAGTAAGGTTTTGATTTGTAGATCTGATGATTTTTATAGATTCTGGCAAACATATTTTTATCAAATGAACTGAGGACTATTTGGAGATGACCACTAAGCTGATATTATTACAGATAAAATTATTTCAATTTCATAAAATCATTTTCAGTTTGTACCAGAAAGCCAGAAACAGATTGCTAAATTACAGGCAAATTAAAGGCAAATTACATGCATATAACAGGAAAATTCAATATATGATGTCTTAATTAGTTTAAGTTGCATGGAAAATATTAAACTGTTTGTATAAAAAGTTGTTCAGAGCTGACAATAAATTATCTATCACTTTATTTTGCTATCATTTAAAGCCAAACGTAGCTGAATTTATAGCTCATTCAAAACCCAGAAAGTCATTCCATATTGTAAGTATCTTTCACTTAAAGTTTCTGTAAATCAAAACTTGGATTAACAAAACTGTCAAATGTTATTTGTCTGTGGACTTTTATGTGTTTAACTTAGATTTAGAGTCAATACTTCAAGCAGTAAGTTAAATGTAGCGTTAATGCTTGCTTTTGTTCTATGAGTAGATTTATTTTAGCAACTTTGCAATATGAATTACAGAAAATGGAATTTTAATAATGATATTATTGTCCATCTCAAATAACAAAGTATAAAGCATACTTAACCTGTTTCCGAAACAAATGACTAGGATTTTTTTTTTGTCACTGGAAAGCATGGATATAAGTTAACTAATTTGAAACAAAGAAAACAAATGTATTTAGAGTTTCTTGCATCATGGATATTCTCAATTTATCTTGAAGTCTATGAATTCAGACATGGAAATTTTCATTTGACAGTTTTGTTATTATGACAAACCCCATTTTTGACAAACAAAATAATGAAGCTAATATCACTTTGAACAACTTTTTCACATGTCTTATGTTGTCTATTCACCTGTGTCTGTATGTTGTGTCACCTCACATCTATTGTAATTTTCACATCTCACAGCCGCCCCTCAGTAGGCGGGCAGACTCAAAGGACCGTCCTGGAAGTGTGCGCAGCAATACTCACACAGACAAGGCTAAGAAAAATGAAAAGCCCTCAGCTAAAGGGAAGAAGGTATTGTTTTTAATGTGGCTATGTCTGAAAAGTGTTTTGGGAAGAATTATAAAACGGAATGACAAAATATTAATCAATCATAGCTAGTCCAAACCATGTGATGTTTTATTATAAACTTGATTAAAGATTGCAAAGGTAGTGGGTTTGAATCTTGATAGAGCCATTCAATCTTTCCTTTGAGGAAACTATATAGGTGGCTAGGGTAAGTTGAATGATTCTTCCAGGGGTCAGTTAGGTACTTCACCTACTGCAAAAAGATGAAAGACTTCAACTGCTTGAATTGACTTTAAACTTTAGTAAAATAAAATTCAAAGACTGTGGTTTATTTAAAACATCCTCTTTAATAAATTTTCATGACAAAAACAGAAACTTTTTAAATAGTCATAGACTATACGATTTCTCAGCAATATTTAAATGTCCCTTATAGACACCTGGTTAACTCAGTGGAAGAGCTTTCACTTCTGCTGCAGGAGGTCGTTAGCTCAATCCCTGGTCAAGTCAAAGACTTTAAAATTGGTAAAAATAGTTTTCCCTCTTTGGCGCTCAGGATTTGGAGTTTATGACTGGTTTGTTGGCGCCAAGATAAAGAGACTGGCCTGGGTACCAGTGCTACAGTTTGGGCACGTAAAATATCCAGAGAACTCTACAGAAGAGTTCTCTGATCAACTTCCCTCTTTCTAGAAAGTCCATTAGCTTTAGATGCTATACTGTTAAGTAAATAAACAAACAAAAACATAAAGAGATCTTTTATAGATTTTTATGAAATGAATAGCGCATATTTTTAATAGATATGGACTTTGTCTTTTCCAAGCAGTTTTTAAATTTCTCATTATTTTGAAAAAGATTTTACTTGTTTCATATGGAACTGAGTATACACTAAAGAGTAAAACGTTTTGTCCATTATTCAGAATAATCCATTAATCATAGTGATGAACAATGCTTGTCCAACTTGGTTAATTTGAACACCACAAATGCATTACCACATTTTGTTTGTTGTGTATAATCTGTAGATCATATGTGGGTGTTTAACTATTAGTGCAAATAAAAAAGCATTAGTTTAAATAGTTAAAATCTTTACAACAATGGGTATCTTATATGGAATAGATGGTTTTTTATATAACAAATTTTTTTTCAAAAGAAGGGGGAGGTAAATAAGAATATATTTACCATCTATTTATACAATGTTTTATATAATATAAATTAGTGGGATACTTTAACATTATTTTTGTGAATTTTGTGTTGTTGTTTTTTTTTGTTGACAAAAATATCAATCAATTACAAATATGTTCAAATTTTATCCAGCATAGGATAATCAACATCTCAATGGGTCAGCAGTACAAGACTGTTGTATCTTCCTCTTTGTTACATGTCAGATAGGTTCGCATTTTACTAAGATGTAGATATATTCATTTGATTCATTATGCTTGGTTGGTTCCAAACATTTCACTGTCTGGAGTCCTAACTTCTATATATATGTATATTTTCCCAAAATTAATTAAATCTGAGTCAAAACCATGAGTAATTTCATCTGGTTCCCAAAGTTTCACCATGCCTACCTGTTTTCCTGACATTACAGGATGCCAAGGGAGGTAAGGAGGAGAAGGATGACAAACATGACAAAGGCAAGGGAAAAGGCAAAGAAAAGGATGATAAAGCAGGAACCAAGAAAGGTAACTCTGAGTTTCTTGTTCAGTAAGGATGCATAGTGTTATTTTAGAGGTTGAGTAGAGTGGCTTTCTATTAATGTCATAGAATTTAATTTAAAATCAGTTGAAATGTTTTTTAAATTACATGTAGTGTTTTTGGTGAAAGATAATAAAATATTGGCTTCAGATACGATGTGTCTGATGACAGTAGATGAAGTCAGATTTAATTTCTGTGTAGTTCATAATTAAAATAAAAAAAATTCACTACTAAAGCTGTCTATCTGAGCCATATTACATAGATGGTCTTAATGAGAAGACAGATTTTGAAACCATATGTTAGAAAACTGAAAAAACCCAGACATTCTTATCAGAAAAGCCAAGAAACGTTTGTGATATGTCAATATTAGAATATTTGGTTTGTGTGTTTGCACTATCATTTAAAAAGAATAATACTTTGAAAATAATGCTTTTAAAAAAAAAGTATAGTTTTATAATATACAAAAAAATGGCTTTCAGAGGCCAATTCAAAGATAAACATGTTTTTAGTGATTTAAAAATTGAAACATTACATAATTCTTTACATTTCTATTACAACTTTTTTTTATCATGAGTTCAATTTAGCATAATCTATGAGCTTTAAAGAAAAGCACATGCTTTGCTTTTCTTTAATTGTTGTTTGATTATCTCCCTTTGGATATATGAAAAACAGAAAATCTATGTTATGATGTTTGGTGTTTTTCTTCTTAAATATGAAATGATTGATAAAACAATACATACACAGTGAATGCTTAACTTATTTAAAATTGGCTAGATCAGCATTTCAATAAGCCCATTTGAAGTACCACATGTTGTTTTGAAATCTGGAGTGACCTCTAGTGTGGTTTGATTTTAGTGTGTGTAGCATGATTGTATGACTGTGTACTAGGTTCATGATTTCAATTTCATTTAGTTCATTGTAGATGTTCAAGGCTGTAGTGGATTATACGATTTTTCAATTATTTTAAAAACTGTGAATGTATTATTCATTTTAATTTATCTTTATATGAAAATGCACACATTGGAGAGTTTGTTATTTTGTAGCTTGAAAGTGTTTTTTTTTTTGTTTTTTCTTTAATTAAAAGGTGATATTAAAAAGATGTTATTGTAATATTAATTCAGGTTAGTGTTTTATTTATGGAGATCTTTTTTGCTAGATAAATTGGAAAAATGATTAGATGATATGTTTATAGAAGTCTTAAAAGGAATTAGATTGAATCCTTTTTCAAAATTCTTATGGGTCTTGTTAAGTCTTTTGAATTAAGTGTACAAGAAAATAATGACTATTCAAATTTAAGGTCACTTGAAAGTTTTTTTTTAAATTGTGTTTTAAAGTTATACACAGCAGTAAGCACCTCAAATTAACTATAAGAATAATGCAACTATTAATAGATTTTAATATTTCACATCTATTAATTTTAATATGTTATCTCTCTTGTTTTTATCAGATTCGAAGGGCAAAGGTTAAAATTATTTTTAGCTCATTCAGTTAGTTCACTGTCAGAAATCTGAAAAAACAACTGTATCATCTATTGATAGCCAGCCTATGGCACTGAAGCAGAGTTAAAGCTGGTTGAAGTTGTCATGTTTCCATGTTGAGATATTCTTTCCCAGTATCACTTGTTGATATTTTTTGAAGAATGAAAACCAAATTTAGCTAAATCTGTTTTGCAGAGGGCATTTCATTAACTTTGGCCTGCTAAGGGCTGCTGTGATAGAATTTGCAAACAGCTTGGATCCAGATTAGATAGAAAGTAATTTGGCGTCTAAACAGGATCCAAGCTGTTTGACACTCAGCCAACTGTTTCTCCAAATAGTGAGGGATTCTGATGAATTTTAAAATCTAGGCAGAAGACAGTTTAAGCAGAAACTTTTTTTATCAGCAGGCTACGGGTTATTTCTCTTTGAGATGATGATGTGTTTCACTTGTGCCCTTAAAAGCCATGTTAATTTCTTGATGAAACATCATGCAATATGTACAGTTATATTTCATTGCTGCTGTCATTGGAGATTTTATCTTAATGAAAATATTGTGCCAAAAATATACTTAAATTAAAAGTGATTTAAAAGATGGGTACCTGTAGCCTTGTTTATCTTGATAAGGAAGTATGTCTTGAATTTTCATGGAACAAAACTCAGCTTTATTCTAGTCAGTCTCAATTGCTTGCTTGAAGATAACTGATAAGTTGTTTTTTCAAAAGTTACTTCCCTTGAATATATGACTGGTTTCATGTACTTTTGCTGAAAGATTGAATAAACTTGTTTGTCTGAACATGAAGCAGTCTAACTTCAGAGGGGAACAATTACTAATTCATATTCTCTGGATGTATATATATCCTTCTTTAAAAAATGTATCTCTACTTGCTCCTCAGCTATTGTCAGAAGTTGTGTTAGTGACACATGCTAGCTAGTAGTAATGCCTTGAGTCCATATATGATATTCTTACAATGCTTTCATGGGTATAAGCCTGAGAAAAAAATGGTGATAATTAGAATATAGTCGTGGTACTAATATCTAGACTGTTCAGAATACTCATTGTATCACATTAGCCATGCTAGTTATTAATTGTCCACGCTCAAACTACAAAACTTTCTTATCACTCAGTGCCTTTAATTTGTGTAGCCAAGTTTGTTGCAAAAAATTCCCACAACATAATGCAGATAGAATGTTTAATCACAGATTGTTTGGCTGATGTAACAGAAGCTGTTATCTCTGCTTTGAATTTGCTTTCTTATTACACTTAACACTGCAGTATCAAATCTTTGATTTGTCCAAGATCAAATTGCAAATAATATGAAAGGCCTGCATTTTTTCCCCTGTATTATGAAATGAGAAATTTGACTTGGCTTTTTTTCATTTTGAATGTCTCAGTATTCATTTAAAAAAAAATAGATAATATTTATACTTAAAATATTTTTTTTTGTAAAACATCCACTTAAATTCTGGGAAAGAAGGGTGGATAACTCTTCCTTGCATCCCAGAAAGTTAATTATAGAAAGGAAGATAAAAATGTTGATTTTTTTTTAGTTAAAAATGTAGATAATAGTTTGGATTGGAGATTAATCATAATGAGCTTTAAATTCAGTCAGCATCTCTTAACTATGTGAGCACAAGTTAAAATAAAAGACTGTTTCAGTCCAGTATAAATATAAAGCAGTTCACCAACAAACAGTCATCCTGTAGGATCAGTTACTAGAGCTCCTTTCAAGTGTAGGAGAGCTTCTCCATGGTTGAGTTGTTGTGGTCTCAGGCTTTGAATCACCCACCCTAGCCCTGTGGGCTAATTGTGTATTTGATGAAGCTATCCATTTGGCTCCTGAAAGGTTGGTGGGCCTACTCAGATGTTCTGTTGAGATAAAGATAACGAGTACAAGGTTCCAAAAATTTATATTCAGGTCATTACTCTGTACTGAAGGAGAAACTCAGGCAACGGCATCTGGGTCCTTTCTGCTCCACCATGTAAAAGCATGAAAATAAAGTCTGGATCACAATGGCCGCCAGACAACTAAACATATATATCTATGGCTTTACCACAGTAATCTTCAGGCAGCAGTCTTCATAAGCTTATAAAATGTTTTAGTCAGAGCCTTCAGATCCTTTAGTAAACAAAAAAATCAAATGTAGACTTACTGAAAAAACTAGAGCATTCCCTTGTTTAATAGAATCTCATTAATCTTTCTTAAATGATGGAGCCTCCTGGTAGACTTTGTTTTAAGCTCACCTGAGCCAGAGGCTCATGGTGAGCTATTGTGACCGGCCTTTGTCCGTCATCCGTCGGTCAATATTTGCTTCAAACAACATCTCCTCCTAAACAAACCCCCTGTGGGATGGGGGGAGGATAGAATACATCGACACCCAAACACCATTGCATTCACCACATACATACTCTGGCGCATTATAGCCTTTGTGTGCTGACGTGCCGTAAAACCCCATTTCACTCACTCACTCACTCCTCCTAAACAAATTGGCCAAAATGTTCCTTACGTGATCCTCTTTCAAAGTTGTTCAAAGAATTTGATTCCAGAAAAAACTTTAAAGATCTTCTCCAAAATTAGTTGCCAGATTTGAAAATAGTTAGGCATAAGTGATTCTTGTGTGACCTTCTACAAAGATTGTTCAAATTATTTTGATCTATGAAAAAACATAGCTGCCAGTTGGGGGTCAGTTTTCCCTATATGTATAAAGTGAAAACTTTCAAAATCTTCTTCTCCAAAACTAGAGGCCAGATTTGAAATAATGTGACACAAATGTTCTTTGTGTGACCCTCTACAAAGGATGTTCAAATGATTTAGATCTGTAAAAATCTAAAGAACATGGCCGCCAGGGGGCGGATTCAGTTTTCCATTTATGTATATAGTGAAAACTTTTAAAATCTTCTTCTGCAAGACTAGAGGCCAGATTTGTAATTAACTTAGCATAAATGTTTCTTGGATGACACTCTAAAAAGAATGCTAAAAGTATTTTGATCAGTTAAAAAAAAAAAACATGGCCCCCCCTCAGGCCTTTAGGCTAACATATTCAGGTGAGCACCTCTAGGGTCATCATGGCCCTCTTGTTTAAAAAAAAAGTACCTCATAAACTGGAGATTTGACATTTTAGTAGTGCTTTTTAAGCAAGAGACTTAAAGCTTCAACATTGAATAATAGTCATATCACTGAAATAAGAGAAATTAAATGTTGTCTCAAGATTATTTTCACTGGCTTGATTGTCACTTATATGCATCAATTTACCTGTAAGTTTTCAATTGTCTGAAATGTCATTTTAACTGTTACTGACATAATGCTGTAAATTAGATTTTAATTCTAAATGTTAACAACTTTATGTGTACATTATATACTGGTAATTGATTCCTACTATCTTGTCCCAAAAATGTTGTTATTTGAAATTGCAATATATTGAATTATTTCTTAATTTACTGATATCAAATATGAGATATATTTAATATTATCTTGATTCTGATGGAAAAGCATTAGAAAATACTGTATGTGCTAATATTTAAATATGTCTAAAGTTAATTCTTAATTTAGTTTTGCCAAGATATTTAGAAAAATTCCTTGGGTATTTGGAGTTATTAGGGAATTGGCATTTAATAGGTTTTTATGGTGATTAATGTTATTATGTAATCAACACACAAACTTAAATAGTGCATTTCTCCTACCCATAGATCACCTGAAAGTGCCGACACATCAGCGTGCGGCTAGCCCTGGCAGGCACGATCATCATAGTAAGTAGGGCCTTGATAACCCAACTGCCAAGATATTGGTCATGTGGTGTCATGGCGATATATATACTAACCAATCTTAGCTGACAGTCATTAGTCTTTATACTCTTCTGGAGTATTTATTAAGGTGGTATTGAGATTTTATTAAGTGCAATGAATGCTTGAAACAATTAAACTTGGCAAAAAGTGCAGAACCAGATCAATGTACAGAATTGAAGTGCTTGATCTAATAAGATTTTTTGATTTAATGATAGTTTACACTGTTTGCCAATTTAAGATGCTGTCACATAAAAATTCCCTGAAGTTAGTAAATATGTAAATCAATAGAGAAGAAAAAAAGAGAAATATCACAATAGAAATTTGTCTATTTGTGATTTGGTTTAAATCTTTGGGCAACAGTGTGCAAATTGCTGTTCACTGAATTTATAAGTTTTCTTGCATTCATAAATAAAAAAACTCAGATGGCACAGTGAGTCACTCAATTTAGTTACAGAAGGCAACAGAAATGCTTGAAACAGTTCTTGGTCATAATCTAAGATTGCAATAAAATGTTTTTTCTATGTCTAAGAATACTGACTGGGTTAAATGCTGGCTGATCCATGGCTGTAAAACTTCCAGGCTTTAAAAGAAAGGAAAATTCTTTGAAACTATGTCCTGCAGTTAAAGAGTGACATACTTATATCATAGGAACATTTATTACTATTTACAGCTTTCATTTCTTAAGCATTATCACCAAATAATCAAGTTTTTGTTTTGATTTTTTGGCTGTTGAATTATTTTAATATGTTCTTGTTACCTTTGTTTTAAAGCAATTACCTCCTGCTGATTTTGTTTTCTAAATATTTATATTGATCAGATACACGTTTAAATGGAGACTTTTTACTCGCTTTATTTTACACATTTAAATATTCAAGAATTGCAATGAACTACTAAAACTCACTTTTCTGGTGATATATTAATGGGATATGATAAATTTCTAATGAGGAAAGGCTATTGAAGTTAACTTTGTCAGATTTAGAAAAGAAAGTTAAAAAGTTATTTTTGCATGCGCAGACTATATGATATCATGTTTGTCAGATTTCTATGAAACTGGCATGAAAACATCAAATTCCATGATATTTTTACTCCTATTTATATTATTGAAACAAAATTAATTTAAGGCAAAATCCTTATGCAAGTTATTAGATTTGTTTCACCACAAAATGTGCAAGTTAAAAGTTGTGCAAGCTGCATATTATGGTAAAATAAGGGTTCAATGACCTTTAACCCTTTTAACTACATATTTGAAATGTCGGCTAATATTCAAAATTTCTATAACAATTTTTCATTAAAGGTTTCTTTAACAGTTTGACCTAATTATGTAGAGTACAATCATTGTAAAATACACATTTTTCATTCAGTCTTACATTAGTTTAGAGCAGAATTTTAAGTCATCAAGCTTTTGATTACAGTGTCTTAATAGTTAATACTGATGAAAATATCACATAAGATATGTAACCCCTTGAAATTTAAACAAAATATTTTCAATGTTGAAACAGCCTTGAAATTAGACATATATGACTGTTTTTTAATTTTCTTAGTTCGTACACCTGCTATAACTTGAAATTGTAATCTTACACCTGTCCCAATTAATTAATTATATGTTGTAGACTTTTAGCTCAAGCAAGAATTAGTTAAAAGAGCACTGTAGTTGTGACAGGGATATATTTTTGCCTTGCACTCAACAGGTTATTGGTTTAAACCAAGATGATAACTGTTCACATGACCTTCATTTGACACCAAGAACTTGTATCCAGTAAGAATTTAGAGTTACTGAAAGCAATTAACAGAGGCCATTGTTTACTTGAGGGATAATGCTCATCACAAGTTGTCATGTAAAAGTAATAAAAATAAGAACTGAGATGGCAAACTAAAAGTTACAATGGCTGTGAATATATGTTTTTTTTTGTCCCCTGAAAATGACCTGCCCTTGCTTATATTGGTTGTTGTTGTTTTTTATTGAAAAAGGGGCATGGTTTGCCATGTTGATTTGTCTTTGAGGTTTACCTTTGAAATTTGCCCAGAAGGATTTGCCATGGAGGTTTGCATTGGAGATTTTGCCTTGAAGGTTTGCCTTGGAGGTTTTGCCATGGAGGTTTGCCTTTGAGGTTTTGCCTTGAAGGTTTGCCCTTGATGTTTTGCCATGAAAGTTAGCTTTAGATGATTTTACTTAGAGGTTTGCCTTGACAATGAATTTGAGATGTAAGAATTTTAGAACTAAATTAAATACTATTGGTTATTGACATGATCACTAAATACTGCATTTTGGCATTTTAATAAGAAAAACATTACTGTTGTCAACTATTACAAAAAACAAAAACAACTGCATACCTGACATTAGGCAGATTTATTAATGAAATAATTTTACTAAAATCTTTATGGTTTAGTTGTATGTATACATTACATAGCATCCCATGTAACAATTAATACAAGTAATACTAACCTTTTTTACATCAAAAACTGTTTTTTTTTGTAATGTTTTATTTCCAATTGAAAATCCTTTAAAATCAAGCCTTTATATAGAGAAGGGAATAATAATTATGTAACCAGATTATATTGCATTTAAAGAACACTGAACTTTATTTCATGAAACAATGTAATATTAGATAAGAGATAAAATTTTACATCTTTTTATCAGATATGTTTATAAGGATGTCAAAAATATACAACAGTATTGCTATCATGAAGCTATTCCATTATATTGTGACAATAAAATGGCATGTTTTCATTTATTCACTTAGTTATGACAATATTTCAAGCTTTTCTGAAACAAAATTATATATTTAGGATTGTTAGAATTTTGGAAATGCTTTCATGAAGTAGTATTATATTGGATTATAAAAATTAATTTTTAATCGCTGACATAAAAAATTTTAGCATCATACTAATTGACTGAGGAAATATTTTTACATGCTCTCATTTTTTTGTCTATCCACTTTGTCTGTCTGCTAGTTTTTCCATCATTGAATTTTTTTGGTGTAAATTTATATTGACTAGTACCTTGTTATTTGCTAATTTTTTTCCATTGATTTTTTTCTCCAAATTTACACTGATAGTACTGTTACTTAGCTTTAAGAAAAAATATTATTGTGTATTCTGAAAAACTTAATTGCTGAAAGGTATTGAAGGGGACATTTTGGCATGCTGTGTTTTTAGCTCACCTGAGCCAAAGGCTCAGGGGAGGTATTGTGATGGGTGGGCCGTCCGGCGTTTGTCGTACGTCGTACGTTCACAATTTGTTTAAACAACATCTCCTCTGAAACCACTGAATGGATGTTGATGAAACTTGGCTGGGATATTCCTTGGA
>JAULCC010240399.1:0-12562 GCA_032358795.1 Nuttallia obscurata | reverse complement strand
ACTACCTGGTCCAAACCTTCATTATTACCATAGCTGGGTCTAAACTCTATTATAGCACAGCCTGACCCAAACCTTTATTGTGACACCACCTGGCCCAAAACTCCAATATTACCATAGCTGGGTCTAAACTCTATTATGACACAGCCTGATTAAAACCTTTATTTTGACACTACCTGGTCCAAACCTTCATTATTACCATAGCTGGGTCTAAACTCTATTATAGCACAGCCTGACCCAAACCTTTACTGTGACACCACCTGGCCCAAAACTCCAATATTACCATAGCTAGGTCTAAACTCTATAATGGCACAGCCTGACTCAAACTTTTATTTAGATACCACCTGGCCCAAACCTCCATTATTACCATAGCTGGGTTTAAACTCTATCATAACACAGTCTGACCAAAATCTTTATTGTGATACCACCTGGCCCAAACCTCCATTATTTCCATAGCTGGCTCAAATCTCCATTTCAACACAGTCTTGTCCTCACTTAAATTAAAACAAAGGCTAACTCAAGCATCCATTTAAACGACGTTCTATGAAATATCCCATTTATGCCGAATTAGAAGTTGGTTAAAAGTGGAAACGAGGTTTTGTAAATGTAGTTTCATGTAAAATAAACTCAATGAAACAACTTTGGTTAAACAACCTCAGATAAAACAACATAAAAAACCCAATTAAAACAAAATCAATGAAACAACCTCGGTTAAACAATCTCGGTAAAACAGCCTCAGTAAACAACTTCAATAAAACCAACCTCAATGAATCAACTTCGGTAAAACAACCTCAGTAAAACAACCCTAATAAAACAACCCTAATAAAACAATCTCAATACTCATTAAAACAACCTCAGTGAAACAACTTTGTTAAACAACCTCGGTTAAACAACCTCTGTAAAACAACTTTTAAAAAACCAACCGCAGTTAAACAACTTTAGTTAAACAACTTCTATAAAACAACATAAAAAACCAATAAAACAACCTAAATACTCAATAAAACAGCCTTAATGAAACAACCTCAGTTAAACAACCTCGATAAAACAGCCTGAGTAAAACAACTTTAATAAAACCAACAGTTAAACAACTTCGGTGAAAAAAAAAGATCAAGAAAACAACCTTAGAAAAACCTAGGTTAAAAACCTCAGTGAAACGACCTCAGTAAAATCCCTTTTTATGTTTCTTAAACTGTGTTGCTTTGGAGAAGGCGAATAGCATTAATAAGCGAACAACAGTAGAAATTATAAAGGAAATTTTTTTAGCACCATTTTAAGCATTTGACTTGGTTATCTTCTTCGTTCTCTATCTTTCTATCATGATTGTTTATATTCTTTTATAGAGTTATATAGTTTTCTTATTAATGTTTAATTTAATAGGTTTAATTTCAGAAACTAGGCCAAATAAAAAATTAAAGACACTGATTGGTTCGCTATAACTCATTTGACCAATCATCATCTTAAGCTATCCCACACCCAATCAGACGGTCTCATGCAGAGGACCAATCTGTGACTACATTTAAAAGCAAATGAACAGTGGCTACTTTAAGTCGTAATTCACTCCAATCGGTTTCACTAGTTTTTACTTCACTTTTTTTATAAGGGGATAATCAAACAGCACATTGCATATGTGATTAACTGGCTTGTGCAGCACGTCATCAGTCTGCAGACGCCGCTTGCCAGGGTTTGTCACCGCCGCATAGTTTGAATTATTTATATCTGTTACTTTTTATTACGATTTTACCATAGGAAACGCAGTATTTATTAACTGGCAGCTGTTTAACGCATTTAAACCTTTACTGTGTAAGTTGTTATCAGTTTAAAAATGGCTTTACTGCAATTCGGCAGTTTTGGATGTGGGTGGATTAAATCCGGTAAAAGGAAATGACTCAGTCTCAAAAGTGCACAGTATGTACATGTTCTGAATACAATCGCAAGAACAGGATATTGATATGATTGGTTGATATACACAGTATACAGCTAATGCACTGCACTGTTTCCCTGTAACTCTGTTGCAAATGTGTACTTTAATATTTCACGAGACTTCCTGGACGAATCGTTAGACTACACGATATCAATATTTCACGGAATAGATCAACACATGAATGGATAGCTCAAACAGTAAACATCTGTTTCAAGGTCGCCAATGAGAAAAGTGCGTGAAACTAACCAGTCTCAGATATTTGATCTTCAATCTTCTCCTAATATCTTTAACCTTTAGACTGCTGAAGGCGACCGGGATAAAGTAACTCGGTGTCTAATCCGGATCCAAGCTGTTTGACACTCGGCCTAGTATTTCTCCAAATATTGGGCGATTCTGGTGAATTTTAAAATTAAGGCAGACCACAGTTTAAGCAGACTACATTTGTTCAGCAGGCTAGTGTTTAATTCATATAATTGTCCATTTATTTCTATCCTTAAAAGTTGATGCTGTTATGAATGTGATTTTTATTATAACCTCGTGTTTGTACATAATCTTATATAACGCAACACAACATGTTAAACTTTTTCCCTTTTTTGAAGGCCATCCCTTTTTACGCTATTAAACATTTTTTAAAAGTCTAAATATAGTTTTATTTTATTAAATCATACTGTAATTTGTTATTTAAATACACACCGATTGTGGTTTTAAACACCACATTTTACAACAATCACAAGCTCGGAATACAGAGCCGAGGAGTTCCGAATACACATTTGCTTGTTGTTTTCATTGGTCTCTGAACTAGTAAGTGACATGACATAAATTCCGGCAACGTCGTTTCATTTTGCCCCGTCTTTGTCAACACTTGTCGGCTCAGCTGTATTTAGAAAAGTTCAGTGGTAGAGCGAACGCTTCCGGTGTGGGAAGTCGTGGATTAGTTCTCGGCAGGACCAAACTAAAGACTCAAAAAATAGTAGAAATGACTTTCCCTCCTTGGCGCTCAGGATTTGGGGTTAATATTAACACCCTCCCCCTCCGAGCGGTCGGTCGGTCTGTCCGGATATAACATTGATAGAATGTCGTGCGAACCTCTCCTTTTGACGGATTACAATGATACTTAGTATGCATCATCAACACGAATGTAAGATGTGCAAGACATATGTTGGTGCATGTACCCTTAAACGTCGCATAGTTATGTCCCCTTGAACTTATGCATTATTAATGCATTAGTGTCAAGTTACATCGTAAATAGTTTGTGGCGCAAACTCCTCCTTCAGTTTTGAATGGATTGAAATGAAAGTGGCTATACATAATCAACACAAAATGTAGATGTGCAAAACGTAAGTTCGGTGCAGATAACTCAGTACATGGCACAGTTATGCCCCTTTGGACTTTGGCAATATCAATGCGTCATTGTCAAGTAACAAAGTATACCATGTAAAGGCTTTTGTTTACTATCAAAGCGGTGTAGCAGGGTTTTGTCACATTCATATGGTCTAGTTTAACATGAACTGGCCTACCCGGTTTAAGTTTATACATACGTAGTTTCTTTAGTTCATTTCACACAAAAGGCTCGCTTACCAGTAAGGCATATATATATCGACTACATCAAGGTCATATTCGGGTGAAAGACTCTATCATGTCTAGGGTTCTATACCTTGTCCATGGCCCGGGGTGTTGTGATAAACATACATATGCGAAACGTGACTATTTCGTAACACATGGACGGGTATCTATATTTAGACTTGTTGCCGTTTTATAAGGCATACCACGGCGTATTTTTTGTTGGATAAATTATAACAGCGGAATATGAAGATATTGGTTTTGCTGTTGTGTTTGTGCGTCTGTCTGAACGGGGGTATTGTTCAAGGCCAGCGCCATGGCTGGGGGCATAGGGGACCACAACGCGGACATCCGGGACACAGGCATCCTGGACATGGACATACACCCGACGATGACGGACCAGAGAATGACTCATCGGAAGACGAGGATCCAGAGAATAGTGACCAAGAAAATGAGGATCCGGAGAATGAGCCTACAGAGCATGAAACACCAGAGCAAAAGTAAGATAGAAGATCTGTGGAAAGCAAAGGCTTTAAGCTCACGACTGGCGAAGCCAGAAGTGAAAAGTTTGCCTGTGCCTTCCACGAGATGAAATAATTTCTTATCTTACACTGAAAAAATACAATTATTCTATTTCTTATGTGCGTGTAAAGATGTTTGAAGGTATTTTAGCGCCAGATCTGAAATATATTGAACATAAATTGGCGTGAAACGACGTCAAGTTTTCTACGTCAGATAATGACGTCATCGCTGTTTGCAACCAATAGGGCTCCCTTATGAAATATGAATATATTTGTATCACTGGATTTTGATATTGATAAGTTAGTTGGAGACTTATGCCTTTACCATGTCAGCATCACTCATCAGTAAGTCTGTGGTTTGACTGGGGATAAAACCTGCAATAATTTGGATTAAGTTAAAACAATATTGAAGCGTTCAGAGGTACAGTTTTATGGAATACTAAAACCTGGTAACAAATTTATGCAATGCTAGGCATTTCTATGGCTTTATTCGTTTATGTTGTCAGCACAATTGTCATCACTGGAATGTAATTCATTTAAGTTTTGAGAGGCCTCGACAGGTCGGTGGCACATTTTAATCATTTTTCTAGGGTCACAAAATAACAAAAATACAGATATCTTATATGATAATAGGGTCTTTTTTCGCCACCAAAAGCTGGAAAAGTCGCCTTAACACCTGAACTGTGTCTGTGTGATTTAAAAACAAAGTCAGGTGTTAATGATATTCATGGTATTTTTTATTCTTCCTTTAGTTAAATTCTATGATTCGCACGTACTAGTGTTAATCGAATATACGGACACTCGAATGTTCTCTGTCACCCTAACTTAATATGTATTATATACGACACATCTGGATGTATATGTTCTGATGTGGTTGCGTTTTTTGTTTTTTTTGTAGGAAGAGATAAGGGGTCAGTCTAAATCTAAACACACACATCCATATGTTCAAACCCCAGGCTGACCACAACCTAAAGTCTCCCTTTGTAAATTAATTATTTCGGTTTCGAATACTATATAAGTCTTCATTCCTTTTGCTTCAATCATTTACATTGTGTAATATTGTATATATTTAATGTTGTATATTTGCGTTTAAAATATTTTTAAACCAAATGCTATTTTTTAAAACTTAAGTTGTAAGCCCATATTATCATCGGTGTATCTACATCTACAACGGCCCCATGTGGGCCTTGGGCGTGCTAATGTAGCACAAGAATTTGGACAACTGCTTAACCCTTGCATGATCGTAAGAGGCGAATAATAAGGTATAACGTAAACTGGAGTTTCTGTATTTCTGATTCTCCAGCAGGTATTAAAGTTGTTGAATCCATACCCCATATTTTTATCTCGATGTAAATGAGATATGGATCTAACAAGTTATTTCCTGAATGGCGCCATATAACCTATACAGTGTTGCGGTGCCATAAAACCCAACTCAGCTCAACTCACATCTACAACGTTCGCGCAGCAGTCATATTATTAGAGCGTAGTATGGTGTGGGCTTGCGGGTACGGATGGTGGCTCGGACCAGACACTTTATCATGTGAGGAGGCTAAATAGCTATCACGTGAAAGGTCAGAGGTTTTACATCACAAACACTTGGCAAAATCTCCATGTGGCATTTACTGCGTCGGCACGACTTAACCCTTTCGTCGCCATAGGCAACTCGGTGATGTAAATCTTGCAAACATGTTGAATCCGAATGAAACACCAAGTAACTCGGCGTCTAATCAGGATCCAAGGTAATTGACACACTGATATTGTTTTTGAAATTCAAAAAAATATTCACGTTGCACATTGACACAGACGACAATATATGCAGACGAAACCTATTTGGCGCTTAGAGGGTTAAAACCCATATAAACAAACAAATCAAACCCAAAATTGATAGAATGAATTTCGTGTATATAAAGTCTTAAAAGTGTGAAGCTCGCGCTATGCCTTAGAAATTCAAATTTTTGGCAGACGACAGTTCCGAACTTGGCGCTGAAAGGGTTCACACATTAATACATCTGAGTCATGTCTGGGTTTTCTCTAAAACGGGTTATAGGATTAGACTATTAATGCACGTAATGTTCCCTTATACTTAGAACCCATAAACTTGAAATTCTTTGTATTTGGCACTTAAGATAACAGTCAAAATTTATAATTAAAGGCCCCGTCGTGTTATTTTAAAGTATAGCAATTTCATGATAAACTAACTCATGAAATGTACCGGTCTAAATTTATAAAAACGGAAGTGTCCTGATTTTTTATTTGGTGAAATTTGGTTATTTTATCGGTTTATTTGTCCAATAATCAGTTCATCAAATTTTTTGTGCTACCCCGAGTAATTACGTATTCTACTTAAGAGACATTTTTTATAAAAAACTGAAGTACTGGTAACATTACAATAAAGAGAAATAGTTCCGAATAAAACAAGACTATAGAATATGTACGGGGCCTTTAACTACAGTCGTTCAACAGCTTAACTCTGACACGTGCCAAAAGAATCGAAACCTTGTAATAGGTTTAAAATAGTGGCACTGGACGGTTATAGTAGGTGATTCCCCGATAATTTCCACGTAAAAGGAAATCCGGGTTATTACTAATTCAAAAATGAAATAGCCCACAGTTTGTAATGTATAGTTATTCATTCATCCATATTTTCTTTTTGTTTGTTAAATTGATTTACGTCACTTTCTGTCAACATTAAAACAAAAATAATTAATTTTTACAATAGAAGTATTTCAATGTTTCTCTCCGAGCCCTCCTCTTGTTTAGTAATATAGTAACAATATTATGTAAACCCCAGCGGTAAAGTAAAACATGTTTAAACTATCAAGGCAGGAAGTTGGACATTTTTGTTTACTTTATGTACCTATTACCGCGAATGTTAAACAATCGGCCAATCAGAGTGAGTGTTACAAAGTCATCAAGAAAATTTCTGAGCTGGCCTATACTTCTGACGAAAACTGACAAGAATATTTTAAACTAAATTTCAATTTAAATTTCAATGTAAATGATATTTTATTTCACGCCTCGTGGTCCATTTTTTGCCAAGGTGTAGCTTTTTTATATCACAGAGGAAAGAAAAAAATAAAGTACACCCAGAACGTTCAAATGAACCTATCTTATATAAAAGAGGCACATCGGCCCAAATTCTCATTTAACCGTCCATGTAATGTATGATATTTAGAAATTTGTGGTTATATATATGTTGCGGTAATATAATGACTGGCGATTATCCAAATACTTAAATTTGACTAAGTGCGTATTTTCAGACTTCACAAAAGTCAGACTAAGGTACTTAGTTTTCAGACTTCCCAAATGTCAGATTTAAGTCTTTTGTTTTCAGACTTCCCAAATGTCAGATTTAAGTGCTTGGTATTTCAGTCTCCCCAAAGGCATTACCGTATGCTTCATACATTATGCTTCTTATTCGAATGTTTTAAGTTCAGGCAGATTTTAGCCTAGTTGATTGTATTAATTAACGCATGCCAACTGACAGACATAGTCATCTACAACGTACGTATTTTCTTTGAAACATAATATTACCCGGCTGGTATTTGTAAAACCACAAAGGTTTCCAGTGCCATATGTTAAATTGATTATGTCCAAAATTACACAAGAAAAACAAAAACCAAAAAACAAAACAACCTTCCTGTCATAGAAACTTAACTTTAGGATTGGCTATTTCACGAAATGCTGACGCCTTGCGAAAACATTCTTGTCATACAATAAATATTTTGTATTCTGTGACAACGGCTATTTTGAAAAGCGCATGGCTCATATTTATGTTGTTTTCGTTGCTAATGTCTTACACGACCTCTTCATGAATATATTGACGGTGTCATTTTGAGAATTGTTTTTTAACCGGCCTCCAATTCTTTCATAAAATGGCCGCCAACTCCTATTTTAGTAGACGGATGTTATCATCCGGTTAGGTCGCTTACGTACAAGATAATAAATATAGAATGGGTCTCATTTGAAAAATATCACCTGCAATTATTATTTTATTGAAATATTTGCCGGTGAGAAATGTAAGTTGGAAATGATGGTGTTTTAGATACTAAACTTATAAACGATTATAAACACTCAAGCCCATATGGGATGTGCGTCGTTAGGGATCGAATATCACTAAATGAAAGACCAGTAACCCGAGAATCACGAAATTGCCTAAAATTATCTAAGCCGAGGCGATAAAGACTATTATCAATTGGTGTCCCTGTCTGTGTTGGAGGTTTGCTTTTAAATCCAGATTGGACTTTAGCCAAAACTATCGTCTCTAACGATGAGATGGCAAAAAAGTGTTAACTATATACAGTGTATAATATATGCGCATGACTGCTTGCTTTGTTATTTTGCAGACAGTTTATGTTCTGATTTTTCACATTACTGTTCATGAAGATCGTATTTGATATATGCGTCCTGGTTGAGCTCCTATTCAGTTTATAAGTTCGCTTGTTCCGGGATCGTTTTAAGCTCGACTATTCGAAGAATAAGGAGGCTATTACACTCACCCAGGCGTCCGTGTCGACGTATGTTAAACGTTATTACAGGCACATGTATCTTCTTTACCATAAAACAATATTTACTCAAGCTTGGCATACTTATTTTCAATAACAATACAGACAACTGTTGCAAGTGATATAACTCTGCCAGTCATATTTGCAGAGTTATGCCTCTTTTTGTACTTAGATTTTGTCACGAAAGCTTAACTTTGCCATTTACTAACATTTTCCTTACAAACTTTCAAATTATATTGCTTATAACAACAGGATCGTGATGCAGCAACAATCTGTAGGTCAGTATCATATTTGACATAGTTAATGTTCCTTTTTGTACTTAGATTTTGTAATGAAAACTAATGTTGCCATTTATTAACTTTTTTGCATCTTTTACGTATAAGAGGACGACACAGTTGTTCTACTGAACACCCATCTGGTTTGACTTAAAGCCCATATCACAGTAACAACTTGTTGCATTGCATTGAGCCTTTCTATAAGGCTTCCCCAAAACCACACACATGCTAATGGTCAAGTAAGAAAATATTTTTCCTTCAAATGCAAATTATAGCCATATTTTGATGTCGAAACTCTGGTTAATTATTAGCGTGCAACTACATAACGATTCCATACCTCTGAAACTAATTGATGAATTGCATTAAACTTGTTTCTACTTATAAGCGGTTGAGTCGTCGAGCGTGCAAACTTACGGACAACTTTTGTTTACATGTATATCTAGTATATTATGCATCGATTAAGATATCGGGAATTAAACGACTGGTTTAACGAAATTCTTTTCAATGTAGGCAATGGGTATATTCAAGAATATGTTCTTAATCAGGATGTCATTATACACTGATAAGGTTTGCATATCTTTTTATGTGGCTGTCGATTATTACAGTACTCTGGAAAGTAAATATAACGTTCAACATGTATAGCTCTTAAGCCTTATTTAAGGTTGTTAAAATGGGTGTTAACATGTCCTTACCTAAGAGTGTTACATGTATCATGTCCTTACGTAAAAGAGTTAACCTGTCCTTACTTAAAGATATCAACATGGCATTTCTACAGTGGCTTTACGTCAGGGTGTTAACATGTCCTTACCTAAGAGTGTTACATGTATCATGTCCTTACGTAAAAGAGTTAACCTGTCCTTACTAAGAGATATTAACATGGCATTTCTACAGTCGCTTTACGTCTGCGTGTTAACATGTACTTACCTAAGAGTGTTACATGTAACATGTTTTTACAAAAATGTGTAGATATGTCCTTACTTAAAGATATAAACATTGCATAAAGGTGTTAACATGTCCTTACTAAAGGGTGATAACATGTCCTTACTTAAGAGTGATAATATGTCCTTACGTAAATGTGTTAACATGTCCTCACGTAAGGGTGTTAACATGTCTTCACGTAAGGGTGTTAACATATCCTCACTTAAGGGTGTTAACATGTCTTCACGTAAGGGTGTTAACATGTCCTTACTAAAGGGTGTTAATATGTCCTTACTAAAGGGTGTAAAAAAGTCCTTACGTAAGGGTGTTAACATGTCCTCGCGTAAGGGTGTAGACATGTCCTTACTAAAGGGTGGTATCATGTCCTTACTAAAGGGTGATAATATGTCCTTACGTAAGGGTGTTAACATGTCCTCACGTTAGGGTGTTAACATGTCCTCGCGTAAGGGTGTTTACATGTCCTTACTAAAGGGTGTTAACATGTCCTCACGTAAGGGTGTTAACATGTCCTCGCGTAAGGGTGTTTACATGTCCTTACTAAAGGGTGTTAACATGTCCTTACTAAAGGGTGTTAACATGTCCTTGCGTAAGGGTGTTAATATGTCCTCGCATAAGGGTGTTAACATGTCCTTGCGTAAGGGTGTTAACAAGTCCTCGCATAAAGGGATAACATTTCCTCACTTAAGTGTATTAACAATCCCTTGCTAAAGGGTGTTAACATGTCCTTTCTAAAGAGTGTAAACATGTTCTTGCGTAAAGGGATAACATTTTCTTACGTAAACGGTGTTTACATGTCTTAACTTAAGGGTATTAACAATGCCTTGCTAAAGGGTGTTTTCATTTTCTTACTAAAGAGTGTTAACATGATCTTACGTAAAGGTATAACATTTTCTTACGTATAAGGTTTTTACATGTCTTTACTTAAGGGTATTAACAATGCCTTGCTAAAGGGTCTTAACATGTCCTTACTAAAGAGTGTTAACATGTTCTTACGTTAACTGATAACATTTTCTTACGTAAAGGGTGTTTACATGTTTTTACCTTAGGGTGTTATCATTGCCTTACTTATGGGTATTAACATATCCTAACTTAAGGGTTTGAACATCGCCTTGCTTTAAGGGTGTTAACATGTTCTGGCGTAAAAGATGTTAACATGTTCATACGTAAAGGATGCTAACATGTTCTTACGAAAGGGATGTTAACATGTTCTTACGAAAGGGATGTTTACATGCTCCTACGTAAAAGGATAACATGCTCTTACGTAAAGGATGTTAACATGTTCTTAAAAAGGGATGTTAACATATTTTTACGAAAGGGATGCTCTTACGTAAAGGATAACATGCTCTTACGAAAAGGATGTTTACATGTTCTTACGAAAGGGATGTTAACATATTCTTACGAAAGGGATGTTAACATGCTTTTACGTAAAAGGATGACATGTTTTTACATAAAGGATGTTCATATGTTCTTTCTTAAAGGATGTTAACATGCTCTTTCGTAAAAGGATTACATGTTCTAACATAAAGGTTGTTTACATGGCCTTACGTAAAGGGATGTTAACATGTTCTTACGAAAGGGATAACAAGTTTTAACGAAAGGGATGTTAACATGTTCTTACTAAAGTGATGTTAACATGTTCTTACTAAAGTGATGTTATATGTTCTAACGAAAGGGATGTTTACATGTTCTTACCTTAAAGGGATAACATGTTCTTACGAAAGGAATATTTACATGTTCTTACGTAAGGCATGTTAACATGTTCTTACGTAAGGGATGTTAACATGTTCTTAAGCAAAGTGATTTTATGTTTTATGTTAACGTGTTCTTACTAAAAGGATGTAAACATGTTCTTACATAAGGGTAATTAGCATGTTTTTAAATGCTCCAACGTAAGGGATGTTTACATGTTCTTACGTACATGTAAGGGATGTTAACATGTTCTTACGTAAAGTGATTTTATGTTCTTACGAAAGGGATGTTAACTGGTTCTTACGAAAGGAATGTTAATATGTTCTTACGTAAGGGATGTAAACATTTTCTTACGTAAGGTGACTTTATGTTCTTACGAAAGGGATGTTGAGTGGTTCTTACAAAAGAAATGTTAACATTTTTTACGTAAGGGATGTTATCATGTTCTTACGTAAGGAATGTTAACATGTTCTTACGTAAAGTGATTTTATGTTCTTACGAAAGGGATGTTAACATGTTCTAACGAAAGGGGTGTTTATTTGTCCTTACGAAAAGGATGTTAACATGTTCTTACGAAAAGGATGTTAATATGTTCTTATGTTAAGGGTGTTAACATGTTCTTACGAAAGAGATGTTAACATATTCTTACGAAAGGGATGTTAACATGTTCTTACGAAAGGGATGTTAACATGTTCTTACGTTTAGGATGTTAACATATTCTTACGAAAGGGATTTAACATGTTCTTACGAAAGGGATGTTAACATGTTCTTACAAAAGGGATGTTAACATGTTCTTATGTTAAGGGTGTTAACATGTTCTTACGAAAGGGATGTTAACATGTTCTTGCGAAAGGGATGTTAACATGTTCTTACGAAAGGGATGTTAACATGTTCTTACGAAAGGGATGTTAATTTGTCCTTACGAAAGGGATGTTAACATGTTCTTACGAAAGGGATGTTAATATGTTCTTATGTTTAGGGTGTTAACATGTTCTTACGAAAGGGATGTTAACATGTTCTTACGTTTAGGATGTTAACATCTTCTTACGTTTAGGATGTTAACATGTTCTTACGTTTAGGATGTTAACATGTTCTTACGAAAGGGATGTTAACATGTTCTTACGAAAGGGATGTTAACATGTTCTTACGAAAGGG
>JAULCC010240288.1:0-12562 GCA_032358795.1 Nuttallia obscurata | reverse complement strand
TTATACACTACATAATATGACGTCAGTATTCATGAATACTGACATGACTCTGTCATGTTTGTAAACATGCGAATGACTACGGAAAAAGTAAACTGGTTAACTGACACTATTGTTGTACGCTTAAAAGGAAATGTTCTATTCCAGAGACCAGTAGCAGTGGCGGATCCAGGTTTCTTAATTAGTCGGGGCGTAAGTTCTGAAACTTGCTCCTTTGGCCAGTTGGGGTACCTGGTGAATTCACGGTAATGCCAGGGATACAAGGGGTTGGAGTCCCTCGCAATAGCCTCAAGCTCTTAAAACATTGTTTTTTCGTTACACTGCTTTTTCAAAGCTTCAGCCTTGATGAGACAATATTTAACATATGAAATGAAAACTAATTCCGATGCAAGTCAGAGGACGTATTTGGATGAAATTTTTACACATAGACGTACTATGGGGATACGGGGCTGCTCCCCCAGAAAATTTTGAAATCAAACATTGCATCTGATGCATTCTAAGGACATTTTAGCATGTTCAGAAAACACAAAGTAGGTGAAACTACATGCAGGTTTATAGTTTTTACCTATACATAAAAACATTAGGGGTAGGGGGCGCCTATGAGTAGTGCCATGTGATAAAATGATATATCCATGTTTCAGATCATGACAAGTAATTAATGAAACGATCAACATGAAGTTGTGAAAAAGATACATAGTTTGATTTTATACACCAATGATAAATGTTTTCAATGATTTCATAATTACCCTACATTAAACTAACAACAAGCCTTTTTATAAGAATCGTAGTTTGGGAGTCAAACTTATGGAAGCGTGTATATAATATATTGTAAAAGTGAAACACGTGGCATCTTGTATACTAACGGGTAAACTAAAATCGTAACTCAAGCTTCAGAATGTATGCTAAGACATACATCTACTAATTGAACCGTTTACTTGATTTGAAACGTTTGTCATGACCACCATTGACAGCGATTGCGGCACGAATGTTGCTATGCACTGAGTTTATGCGAACTTTTTTATGACGCATGGGAATGTTGTTTCATTTTTCATGCTGAGCTTTCTCAATTCGCCGTGGTTAATTGGCGGGAGACGACGACTACAGACTCGCCTGTCCAACGGGTACTGCGTGTGCTCAATGGGTGATAAATCAGACCTGAACGCCGGCCATGCAGAAAATCAACATTGTTTGCCTACCGGTAGTCGCTACAAATTCTTGCAACATGAGGCGCACATTGTCTTGTTTAAACGCCAAGCCTTTATAGTAAATTTTGTACAAGTTTTGATCCCCTCCGATAACGGCGAACTCTATCAACAGGTGATGACCCGAAATATGTCAGCACTATTTATTTCACTGCGTATTAGTTAAACTGTAAAAATATTAATAAAAACAATTGTCCTAAAGATACCACATATTTTCACTTAGCTTTCAGTAATTCGCGTCGGAAATCCCTCAAACTGTTACGTGTTTAGATGAAGAACTTGAGTTCCGCCATCTTTAAACTAAACTAATTTCGTGACTGGAGGTGTCACCATAAATCCATCAGCATCGATCTTTTGTTACATCATTTCGTAGATATTTGTTTCCATTCTGATGACCTTACAATTTGATTTTATCTTAGACTCATGACAAGTAAGTTGGCGTTCACAATCTGAAAGCACCATAATTGTTGAAAAAATCAAGTTCAGCTAATCCTATTAGAAAAATCACGACCGCCATTTTGCACAGAGGAACAATTTCTTCAAAACTGATCTTTACGTAAACGTAAAAAGCCTCTTTTTTATATAAGTAGCTCTATATTGCAAAAAAGTAACCACTGCTCTTTACTCAAGAAATTCATGTGATGTCCCGTCATGTACATTGTATACAATTAATTACTGTAGTCACGTGTGTATTGATTTGTAATAAACCTTTGCTATCCGTATTATCGGTGGGGCTTCGAAGACACTTTAAGGTGTTCTGATAAAGGTGGCGGAGTGCAGACATAAGTAAAACAAACACAATATTTAGGGTATATTTATACATGAATAAAACAATGTGAAAAAGGTTGCGACTTTTGTTTCTTTGAGTATGTATGGATGATAAACCATTTTATATGTGGGACTTTATAAAATTGTACTGTTTATTGATCATTCATTATGATATTCTACTTTGGTATGATTCAGGCAAATAGATGTTTTGCACTTTTTCTTTTCCCTTTTCTGTATTTCATACACAATCACAATAAAATGAATACCATACACGTACTACTAGTATAATTACTTGGTTAAGTGTGTACTTGTTTATTAAACGATTTTTTAAAAATTTGCATGCAACTAATTGATTTCATATGACACTGCCCATAAGTAAGTGTATACATACTTGATATATCTAAACACATGGTGTGTCCCCAATCTGCATGAACCATTTGACGAGTAAAGGGTGAGATAAAGAGTTGCGATAAAACAAGTTAAGCTTAATGTTTAACTATTTATTAGTCACACTTTGTATCTCCTTGTCCGAAATAAAAAGGTACATGCATCCACCATTAATTTTGTATCTCATTCGAAATAATAGCCTTCTAGCATGGTATCCAAGATTCAGGAATTCCTGAGCAGCTGGCTAAACAATGGATACGCATAACAGTGTTCATTACGCGGAACGCAATTGATCGATAGCCCATTTGAGGATAGTCGAAGCAGAATACCATCGTAACTTTTGAAATGACTTCTGTTGATTTTGATGTCATCAGGTCAGAAGTCTAAGTGACCCTGAACACAAAAACACTTGTCGGATTAATACCGAGAGAACTTGGCAAAGTTGTTTGGTTTTACCAGAGATGACCTCTACTGAATCTGATCTCACCAGGCAAACTGGCACAGTGACCTTGAACACAAAATGCTTGTCAGATTGAAAGTGAGAGAACACCTCCAGGCAAAACGTCTTAAATCACAACAGGGAGGTGTCCAGCAAAACTAGTAGATATCCGGTATTGATTTTGAGGTCAAAATAATCAAGGTTAGTGTCATAGTGACGTTGAACACAGAACGATTGCCAAATTGATAAATAGAGTATGCTTTCGACTATGAAGGAGATTTGCCATGACGTTATAATTACGCTGCAGCCAGTTAACCTTTAGCCTGCTGAAAAAAATGTCGTCTGCTAAAACTGTTGTCTTCCTAGCTTTTAAAATTCACCAGAATCGCCCAGTATTTGGAGAAACAATTGGCCGAGTGTTAAACAGATTGGATCCTGATTAGTCACCGGGTAACTTGGCGTCTAAGCTGGATCCAAGTTGTTTGCAAATTCTATCACGTCGCTTGTAGCAGGCTAAAGGTCTTTAGAAAGAAATTGCTATTTGGCAGCTATTGTTGGGGCATACATATTTTAAAAACATCGCTTGTTTATTTCATCTTTCGCTGTTATAACTTCTAAAAACTGGTTCATATTCCTATCTATTTCCATATGTTTCCTTGAAGCATTACTAATCTTTTGATAACATGCGTTCCGGCATTCGAGTTTGGGTTTATAAAGATGGAATTGAAACGATGTTAAAGTGTGTCAGTTGCACCTCGCATTGTTTGGTTTTATTTTCCCACGGCAGCTGCTGCTCATGAAAGTTAAGAGCTCAAGGACGCTTGGTAAACGTTTTCATGTGCACTTGAGACTACTATTTTCGTTTTAACATCTTAATAGATTATCGTCCGAATGATTATAAATCAACCTAACGTAAAAAGGAATTTTGATGTTTCGCAGATATCGTTTCTGGTGTGTCCCGCGAGAAGGACAACAGACAGTTTCAATGGAGGAAAGGAAGGTTGACATTGATAATGAGTATATGTAGGAAATGTACAATAGGTTATAAGCAGTAAATTGTTGATTAATTATATCATACAAACTGGGTCAAACAAGTTTTCTTTTATTATTCTATAACATTAGTATATAGACGATTTTATCCTAATTCAATACCATTGTGACCAAATACATTAAGTTCTACTATTCTACCTTATACACGTGGCCGAGTGGTTATAATCGTTGACTTGCAATCTCTCAGCCCCTCACCGCTGTGGGTTCGAGTCCCGGTCAGGGCACTTCAGTTTTCAAGTGAGGAAGCCTTCCAGCTGGCATGAGGTAGATCGGTGGTTCTACCCGGGTGTACTCTGTGCCTGAAATAGTGTACAAAGGTCCCCCAGGGTCTTCCCCCACCTGAAATACCGTTAAAGCGACGATAAATTCTAAATAAACAAACAATCTAACTTAAACATTTTTTGTGCAAATATGTTAACGTGGTCAAAAGGTTCAGACATTCTCAAATAATTAAGTAAACATGCACATCCAAGGCTATTAATTGATAAAACAAAATCCGAAAAAATAACAATGTCAGTCTTGTAATTAGTCAACGGATGAAGAAACACGCCTCGTTTTTCTAATTGCATAAAAAATGATGTCTTCGCTTTGTGTAAGAAAACCTTGAATTTAAAAGAAACTTATCTTGTATTGCATGCTTATACTGCATCTTTAAAAATGTATTTCACTTTAGGGTCTACATTGACTAACTGCTGTATGCATGCCTTTATTTTGTTTGAGAAGAGAAACTACTGTGGTAACCATAATACTAGAATTGACTACATAATTTGAAAGAAAATACCATATATTCGGTTGACATACACATGTGGGGTTCTTTGCTTGTAATCATTTGAAATCGAACCGATCTCAACGCAAAGAAACCTCTGGTGTCTAATAAATGTAGCAGAAATCTCCAATGGCTCATACAGATTCAAATCCTTCGTTTGATTATCTTCTAATGTTCAATAAATTGCCTTCGTCTACTTTGATGGCCTCAATATTGAACGGAGATTCCGAGGTTTTCTATCTATTTGTAGAATAAATTTTCCAGTTGGAAAATAAATTGTCCGTTTATTAAATTATCAGTCCTTTACAAATGTAATAAATGTGTCTGCTGGCCTAGGTTTTGTAATGATGCATTTATACTGAGACACCTACAGGCATTTGTAGATAAAAAAAAAAGCATAAAGAAATAGTTGAATTTTAATAGATGTAAAAGCGAGTTATTACAACGGATATGAAAACTGGTATTTCGTTGAGGGTGTGATATGTGGTTTTCCCTGTGTCAATTAAAACTTAAAGTGCCGCATGGTTCCAACCTTACATATTCCATATTGTTTTCATGTAACGGTTCTTTTAAGTATCCAGCATTCTATTTTTGTTCCATTCTTTACTCAAAGAAAAGATTCTTGTGTAAATAAAATAGAAACAAATCTCATGACCGTTCATTTAGATCAATTAACATGTTTCAGAGCAATGAAAAAGTTCTTGCAAAATATATTTCTTTTTTCATGAAAACATTCACTTTGTTTTTCGAAATGCCTTCGTACTTTTCAATAGAATTAAACGATGATTGTAGACAATTACAATTTATTAGGATTGATGGCAATACTACATAGCTGGCATATTTTTCAGGTATAAAAAACGCATGAGCGCGACTTTCATTACAGTACCTTCGTAATGGTATTCATGTTCGTACTTCCGAAGTTTCACAATTACACCTTTATGTGTTCTTATGTGTCGCAGAAGAGGCGATCCTCTTATGAGTTATATTCTTGTAATAAATTCTAAATACATTGCTTCAACTTTCTGGTCTGCTATTTATATTCATTGAGACGAATACTACAATAGTATCAATTACTAATTCTCGCTATTAAGTATTCTAGCATTCCTAATATCCTTGAAAATATAAGTGCTTTTAAGAAGCTGAAATAGGTATTTACTATAAAACACCACCTAATCGACTCATATTTGATAATGGGAAGATAAGCATAATAAATCTATATTTGTTTGACTCCAACATCGCATTTTCGCAAGGTGCCTTAGTTTATATCTGTATTTTGCACACATAATCCAAAATATTATCTAGAATAATTTTGCACACCGTAATTTCGTCAATGCGTACGAAAAACAAATACCACGCAAGAAGATATAATCTTAGAGATATGGAGATAAGCGAATGCGAAAAGACGAAAGAAAACGAAAGAAATGAGAAGGGCACGCTATGAAAAATCGCAAAAAAAATGGAACTGACGACATAAATGATAAATTGGCTAGGATAACCTTTACAAAATTGCAGATAAGCAAGTGTCAAAATAAAAAAAAAGTCAAATAAAAGCACTGTTTGATTGATTGATCTAGTTTGGTTTAACGGCACCGCAACACTGTAAAGGTTATATGGCGCCATTCAGGAAATAACTTGTTGGATCCACATCTCATTTACATCGAGATAAAAATATGGGGTATGGATCCAACAACTTAATACCTGCTAGAGAATCAAAGGTACAGACTTTATACAGACTGTATGACACTATTTAGCGCATTTTTGTCTAGTTTTTCACCAGGGTTTGTTTCCATAAATAGTATTGTCTAGTTTTCGCACCGTTTTTCTTCGCACATATTTGTCGTATTCTGCTCGTTTTCCATGCTGTTTAAGAACATGAAAAGTTTATCGTATTCCGCTCGGCACCCCATGCTATTTAAAAACATAAAAAAACGAACAGCTCATCGTATTCCACTCGCCACCCCCCCCCCCCCCTTCAGCTATTTACGAACATGAACAGTTTGTCTTTAAGCATGACGGACGCCTAGTGCAAATTATATGACAGCAATGAGCCACCATAAAACATCAGACATGTTTTTCCAATGTTTGTTTCAGCTGCTGTACAATCATTGTATTTAAAATCAACAGTAAAGTTTGCCTTGTTTTAGTTAACTTGTAGTGATGTCCCTAGAGTGGTTAAAATGCCCACCTTTTTGCGTTTTAAATTCTATTATAAACTTTTATCTTTTGAACAAGATCCGCAAAAGATCGACATTCCTGACTTGACACGTTTTCAACCGTGTTTCACGTCAAAGCAATTCTTTGAAATTATAAACACTGTTTGCTTAGTCAATGCAATTACATCGTTTTCCAAACGTTGTAAAACAAGTAACTAAAAAAGAGTAGCATCTTTACAGTTTGTGATTACGTATAAATACCCTAGAATGCAGTGTTTGATAATGTATTGTAATTGTGTTGCTAAATTCTAGGGGGAGGCCTTACATTTGCTAAATTCAAGTAGGCCAAGAGAAGCCTCATATCAGTTTTAGTATAAGGGATATCGGAACCTTTTTAATTTTCTTTGAAAACAACAAACTGTATGTTTTTTTCATTTATTGATAAATGATGCATGAATAAATAGTAAACAACCAATTTGCAATTTTGGTTTGTTTCTATGTTTGTTAGATTTACGTCACAGAATTCTTCTGTTGAAAACTATGATTCTTTAACGTGCCCAGTGTATAGAACTAACACAGTTGGCTGAAGCCCGGCCAGTCACATTTTCCTTGCTATGACCCTGCCGGGGATCGAACCCGCAGCCTTTCGCTCCGAAAGTGGACGCTCTACCATTTGAGCTAACCGGGCGTCTTCGCAACTTTACTTAAGCTCAAATGTTATATGCAGTTTGATATAAAAATTGATTGCTACAGCTAAAAATTCAAAAAAGAATAGATGATCACTTTTGACATCATAAAATATCAGGTTTACAACTGATACGAATGACGAAACAACATTTATCGCATTTTTATCATCCTTCAGTTTTGTAAATGCACATGAATAATAATTAATACTTTTATATGAAATATCATGACATTGCCATAAATCACAAGCCACATTTTGTACTTATACATATGACCTATCAATAGATAACATTGTTTATCATTGATAGAAAAAGGAAATCAAATTACGTAATGAATGTATCTTCGTTTTTTTATTTACTTGCAAAAAGGAAATGTACAAACATGTTTGGCCATTCCGCACATCAGTTTTAAATGATACGAGTTAAATAAATGTATAAATAAGCAGAATATCCTTTTTCTATGCGGTGGATCCCGAGGGATATAATTCTAATTAAATTTAAGTTACAGATAGCCAAATGGTTATATTTGAAATTATCTAGGGATGTCGGTGGTTAGCCTCCATCAGGCGACTATACATAAATTTAGAATGATCAAAAAAACTTCTAACACGTTTTTGAAAATGCAAACAAAAAACAATCAAATTGTTAGTAAAAACTAAAACAAATAAAATGAATGGTAAGTATTATTTCAGAAAAGTTTTCTGATTATGCTTAGAGCGACTTCATCCGCCGATTAACAATATCATGTATTAATCAGATCATGAAAGATAATTATGATTTATAGATGTAGCAAACCTATTACTATTCCTAGGATAGAAAATAAGAAATCACGACACTGTACTTGCCAATGACATAGCAAGGTGGGTATACCATAAAGAAGAGTGTTTAAATTGTATTCCTATAATGGTATATGTTTATTTCCCCCATATTGGAGAGTTAAAAATAACATCATTTCGAAATTATAAACAGATAAAAGTTACACAATACAAAATTGCATAATTAGATGATCAAACTTAAATCTCACATTCTCTATCTAACTCAGACCTCTTAAACACCGACAAATAAGGACCAATATATCTCGCATATACACAGTCACATCCAATCTCCCACGTATATAACTATCTTATTAACTATATGTTCTCTAGAATAATGTCTCCCGAAATATGCTATCAAATTGCAAAAACTCAATACCTAGCTTCAAAAGCTTGTCAGTATTTTCCCGAGTCAGTACTGGAAAGCCTAGACCAATTCGCTCCTGAAGCCTAATTCTCACTGTCCCGTTGCACGCCGCGACGTCTCCCGGTGTAGACTAGCCGGTATACCGGTATGATCATTGGCATCAATTGCATGCTCACTTCATTCGCTGTCTCGATTTAAAAGTGGGATCACCCCGGTTTGTCATGGAGTTCATACATTTACGGAGCCGCGCCAGCGTGTTTTCCGGTCAAGCCCGCAGTGACATAGGCCGTGTCCCGCTGTCAGCCAGTGATACCAACATCGTGATACGGCCATGTCGGTCAAACCCGGTAGAATTCTGATCTTGCGCCAGTGCAGCTACGGAGACACTGATTTTACCCCGTTCGTTTGTAACCGTATATAACGGGAACATAAAGTGAGACAGGCGCAGATCAGCATTTGTTTTCCATCGTCTGACGATATTGTACGAAATGCATAGAAACAAGAGCCATCTGCCTATTAAATCTGCCTGTTTAAACATGGCAAAATGCACTAGATAATTCTATGCTTTCATTACAAATGTCGAATCTTTTAAACACATCCAACCCTGAGGAATTCAGATATAATTATATGAATATGTTTTATTTTCAAATGTTCTCTTGCCAATTTTATGTTCAACGTAATCGCATAACATATTCACATACTGTACATACAAATGTGTATTTCCAATAATGTGTTTTTCCATTTGTACAATGTCGTCTGTTCATTTAACTAATAACTATATTACGTGTCTGTTTATTGCAGGATCCTTTGGTTTCAATTAGATTAAAGATAAACAGAGGAAGGTGTTGATATTCATGTATGACTAATACTCAACTTAAAGTTCTACCACAATACAGTTCCACAACATGCCGATTTTGCAGTGCCCGATAGATGTATGTGAATTGAAGTCTCAGGACCTGGACGCAGAATTTGCAACTGCCCTTACCGCCGTCCTCCAGATCCACGACAGAACTGTCCACACAGCACTGGCCCGCCCGGCACCACAAACCTGAAGTTGGACCCACCAACCATTACTGCCGGATGTGATCCAGACCAATGGTCAGCATTTACCAGACAGTGGGACATGTACAAGGTGGGAATGGCTATCACAGACAATGTCCTGCCCACTGCCCTATTCTACTATTGCAGTCCAGATCTACGTACAGATAGTATGCGTGCTATTCATGGGGATGTTGCTAACATGGCAGAGGCAGATCTTCTGGGTACAATCAAGAGATTAGCTGTCAAAGATGAGAGCACCCTTGTCAATCGCATTAAACTTAACAGGATGCCCCAATCTCCTGGGACAGGTATTCGGACATTTTTGGCCAGTCTCAGAGGCCAAGCTTCACTCTGCCAGTATCAGGCCACCTGCAAAGAACCAGGCTGCACACATGTGTTTGACTTAAGTGATGAGATCATCAAGGACAAAACTTGTAAGGGGCATTGCCGATCCAGATATTATGTCTGATTTGCTGGGAGACCCTTGGGCAGATAGGAAACTGTGTCTTTTATAGCCCAGACAGAGCAGGGTAAAGTGACAAAAAAGCACCGGGTGACTCTGCCGGTGCCATGTATTCTGCTCGTACAAGCCCAAAAACCCCTTCAGTTCATGGAACGAAATGCTGGGCATGTGAAGGTCCTGCTCATGGACAGAGGAATCGACCGCAAGGCAAGGTCTAGAAACTGTGAGAACTGGGCATTCACATGTGGTAAATGTGCAACAAAAGGACACTATACCAAATGTTACCGTAAGTGCATCACTCGCGGTTTGTGGGGTCACCGTGATTCTTCAATCAAAGCCTGTCTTCAAGGTATAAATCGTAGGAACCCGCCCATTTCACGTGCCCCTAGAGGTTCAACAAAAGATGCAGATTATGATAAAGCTAGTTACGTCTACGACCAGTTGTGCGCTTCATCGGAGGAGGGCATATCATCTATTAAGACTAGCCAGGCCATGGAATCAAGATATCAAGATGGTGATACACCTCTCGAACATTATATATTTCATGGTCAGTGGATGCCTAGAATTTCAATACCCCATCCTATGATATTAGTGGATATGACATCACTGCCAATAGAACATACCTTGCAGGACACCTCAAAATCTCAAATCTGTCACGATGTTCATGGTGGCTGACACAGGGTGTCAAAGTACAATTATACCCTTACGCAATAATTTAAGAATACAGGCACGGGAATTCCTTCCAGTCAAGCTTGTGATGCGTGGGGCTATTAAAGATGATCTTGGTGTGATGGGAGCCATTATAGTTTATGTTGCCACCTGTGCGGTTGATAGGTCTACAAGGTCAACACGTCTGCTTTGTTATTTCTCCAATGCCATGGAAAATGCCTTCCTTTGCAGGGAAGCACTCGTCTCTCTGGGGATAATCCACGCTGACTTTCCCCAAGCAACATCCGTAGCATCCCCTTACATCACTGCCTCTATGGACGGTGGTGAGAACATTACCTGCAACCTAAAAATCGACATTCTGTCTGCCAAACCCATCATATACCAAGCCCCTTCCATCTGGCCGATCGAGTTCCCAATGGCATGAAAAAAACAGTGACAGATGCTTGGAACGGGAACCAGTACCACTCTGTGCCAATCTGTGAAGAAGACCGACATTTCACTACGTTTATTACACCTTTCGGGCGCTACAGGTACAAAGTGACACTGCAGGGGTTCATGGCCAGTGGAGAGGCTTATAGTCAACGCTTTGACGCCATTATTGCAAACTTCAATAACAAGGTCAATTGTGTAGATGAAACATGTATGTGGGAAAATTCCATTGAAGCAGCATTCTTTCAGGCATGTAAATGGTTTGATATGTGTGCTCGAAATGGTATCACCCTGAATCTAAAGAAGTTCCAATTTGCCCAGGACACTGTTGACCTGGCAGGGCTTACCATCACACCAACAAATCCTTGAAAACTTGTCCGTGGGGGAGGAGATAACTAATAACTATATAACTTGTCTGTTTATTGCAGGTAGCAGTCATCCTTTTCCAAACTTTTGAGGGTCAACCATAGGTCTTCTTTCAGGCTTTTTTCCTTAAAATTCCATTACTTGTTTTGTTTGTTTTGGAATTTAAAGTCGCTTTAACAGTATTTCAGTCATATCTTGACGTCCAGCTAATTACAGGTGGAGGAAGACCCCGAAGCTCTGTACACTATTTCAGGCACTGAGTCCACCCAGGTAGAACCACTGACCTACTGCAAGCCAGCTGGAAGGCTTCCTCGCTTAAAAAATCTGAAGTGCCCAGACTGCGATTCAAACCCACAGTGGTGAGGGGCTGAGAGATTGTAAGTCAACGACTAAAACAATTCGGCCACGGAGGTCCCTTACTTGATTGAATATAGTGGGCTGATACATAGCTTCAGAGTGCAGTTTTAATTAATACTTGAGGCAAGGCATTTAAATATAAAATTATACTGTCATGTAGAGGATTATTCTTTAATAAAAGAAATAAAACACTTCGGATCTGCCTACACAAGTTTTTTCAGTCCAGTCACAGGAAATATACATATTTTTTTTGTTTGCCTCAAGTAAACAAGGCTGAAATTTTAAACTTCCTAGAAATATCACAGTACAAGCTATTGTACCATATCAGTTTCATCATTTTTGCCCGCCTGAAAATATTTGATATCTAGCAAACTTTCAACTACAAATAACACTATTTAAAAAGTGAGAGTGTTTGTCAACAAACTGGCAACCAAAACCATCCTGTTACAAGCCTCCCTGGTCAAGCGGTTATAGTCATTGACTTGCAATCTCTCAGCCCCACACTGCTGTGGTTCAAATCCCGGTCCGGGCACTTTGGATTTTTCATGTGAGGAAGCCTTCCAGCTGGCTTGTGGTAGGTCGGTGGTTCTACCCGGGTGCACTCTGTGCCTGA